>PVIU01004315.1:94039-128990 GCA_004026605.1 Ondatra zibethicus
GAGAGGTGGGGGGAGGGGGAAGAGAAAGCACGTGCCAGCATAATTTACAGCCATTTCGAGACCTACCATTTAAAATTAGGAGTCAACTTGCCCTGTATAATCTGAGAATAAAGAATTCCATAACTTAACCAGATAAAAAGAGATAAGGGACGCACACTAAGGTTACTTTATTCCAAGGTCATAAGATATATATTTAAAAATAAAAATTCCAGACTGAACAGAGCTTAATTCAATCTAAACAGATTTTCGGTGGGGTGTTTTCATCATAGTGCCCTGGGCCTGATTTGAACATAAATAAATCCTAAAAGATCTTCCCTACCTCCTATTGATTAAAATACAGATGGATCCTTTTTTCCTTGAAGAAAAAAAAAGTCACAGAAAGAACAGAGGAATAAAATATGCATAAGCAATTACCAGAGAATCCAAGCAGCCATAAGATAAAAAGAAGGGTTTGCATCGCTGGGAAAGATAAAGACAACCCTTGAAATTCTGTAGTTAATTGAAAATATAAGGAAGCGCCTTGCCCGGGCAGCTGCGCCGCAGAGGGGCAGCCCTTCGGAGTGCCCGTCTTCCCAGGACAAGTGGCCGCCTCCTCCCAGGCTCCAACCATGTTAAACCAAAGACACAAGAAGCACTTCCCGCGCCCACCCCCTGCTGAGACAGCATAGACCCCCACCACCACCACCAAACCCGCCTGGCTTGCTACCCGGCCAAGCCCGGGCTTCTTTACCCTCACCACTTACCCATCGTTTACTTTAAAGCTCGAATGCTTGTTTTGTTTTACGGAACTGCGCAAATCCTGGAAAACCAAGTCTCCCTGAGACCCTCGCCTCCTCCTTCCTAGGATGGTCATTAAAAAGAAAAAAAAAAAAAAAGGAAAAAAGATACCAAAAATCTTCTCCCTTTCCAAGCCCGATCGTACGCTGGGCCATCCCAAAGAAGGTCTTTGAGAACCCTCTAAGGACCAATACCGCTCCCACGTGCCTTCTCGTGCAATGCAAACGAGCACGAGCGCCTGAGGATTGTGTGTGCGGCCAACCCTCGGGGAGGGAAGTTCCGCACACCCATCACCCCAGCCCCCACCCCAGCTCGGACAGCAGGAGGGAGCCCCCGGGTGTGGTGGCGATGCGTTGGTACACAATACTATAGCAACTCCAGCCTCCCCCCTCACCCCCCGCAGTCCTGCCACCAGTCTATCCTCACCCAGTCCCTGCAGGCTGGGAACAGGGGGCGTCCTGGTGGCTGTTGGGTGGGGATCAGGAAGGTTGGAGCGACAGGCTACCACCACCCAGATCGCGAGTGGGTAAAGGCGTCGTGGTCGCCAGACGCAACATGGAAGCTCAGCTCCTCCAAGGAGTCGAGGACCACTCCCAGAAGACCCGAAGGAGCGAAATCCCACAGGCGATAATTCTCCCGCACCTCTCCCCCACCTAGCTCAAGCGCGCGTTCAAGCGCGCACCCTCCTCTGGTAATTGGGACCTGGCCGGCCCTTGCCCACGATGGCCACAGAAACCCTGCTTCCCAGGCCACGGCGACCCCAGAAACGGGCAAGGCGCCACTGTTGCTCGGGGGACCCACCTGAATGCAGGGTGCGCCCGCCGTTGCGCTGTCTCCAGCAGTGGGAAGGCGACGACCGGCAGACCGCGGGACCCCCCAGGCGGCCTCGCTCCCTCGGAGAAGCAGACAGAGCTACCTTAGAGCCAAGAGGTCCGCTCGTCCACCTGGCCTGCAGGTTCTGCTACTGGGTCCAGCGACCAGCCGGAGCCGAGCCTTCATCTCCGCCCCTTTCCCGCCACCCGCGCAGCGCTGCGCTCCGCCCCCCGACCGCCCTCCCCTTGCTGCGGGGGCCCAGCCCTGGGTTGCCCGGCTGAGCCTCGTGTTGCGGCTCCCGGGTTCCAGGCACCCTGGAGGATTGGGGGCGGCCCTGGGATCCGCCCCGACCCCGGCCCTCCTAACCTTCCCGCGCTCAACCGACCGCTAAGGCTGTGGGCATTGCACTCTCTGCCCTGTTCTTCCGCTGTCTCTTCACTCCCTGCCAGGCAACTTCCACCGACCGGCGGGTGACTGCCTCAAGCTTTGTAGGAAGCGGGGTAGAAGGGCTGGGGTGGGGAATCAAGTAAAGCGGAGTAGAATGAGCCAGTGAGAGGAAGCAAAGAAATAACCATGTCAACTGGCAGGGGATGGATGCAAGTTGCTGCCTGTGGTTTCTGTTACATTAACTACCTGGATATGCTGCTGTCCTTGTTAAAACCGCAGTAATGTTCAGAGGCATCAATCTAAAGATTTCCATGCTAATTGGTATTGGGCTGTTGGCTTTTTTTTGGGGGGGGGTGGAAGATGATGGCAGAAGACCATGGGCTTCCTCGTTTTTAAAAAAGTTGCATTTCTTATATACGTTGTATAAGCCACTTTTCTCACCTAAAAACAAAAAAACAAATAGCAACAGTTATGGCCTGCAGAAACAGATTCAGTGCATATGTATTATTTCAATCTACTGTAATTATATTATTGGTTCTTTATAAGGAATATTTTAAGTATTTCATTAAAACAGGCTCATAATTTTGGGATCAGAAATCCCAGAGATTTCATTTGATTTTGTCTTTATTTCTAAGATGTCAGTTTCATGAAGATTACTAAATGTAGTTATACAGAAAAATAAATCCTTTTTCTTCTAGGTTAACGGTATGTTTAGATCTGGCAAGGAACAAATTGTTTTTAAATCCAAGAAAAAAATAAGATTCCCACTCATTAGGGATGATCTGGTAGCTTTTTCTTTAATTTTTTTCTCCTTCAGTCAAACTCCCTTTCTTTTTTGCATTTTCCTTCCAAAATTGCCCCTCAAACATAACATGGTTTTTGAGCATTTATTTTCTTAAAAGGGATAGGAAAATTCCTGATCATTTATTATCAAAATCCATGTGAAGCTCGTGATACTAAATTTTCAACCCTGCTTTTAATCATTCATTTAACTTGATACTCAGGAATGAAGGTTTTTCTGTCATAATTGTTTTGAGACAGAATTTGGCTATATAGCTCAGTCTGGCTTTGAACTCTGGGTTCTCCTACTCCTGAGAGAACCAAGAATTGGTTTGTTTCTATAAGTGCACACTTTTTAATTAACACTGTAAACCAAAATTAAATTTATTAAATTGACTAATAAAAAGTACTATACATGTTTCTGGATAAATCAAGACAACATGGATGATAAACAGTCGTAAAGAAGAGACTCTGAAGTAAAGAAAACAGTCTTTAGAAAAACTGAAGATACTCATTTTGTAGAAAGCATGACAAACATCAGTAATTATGCAAAGAGTGACTGCTGCCTCTTCTCTCTTCCAGTTGCAGCTAGGCCTACATTTATCTCTTTTGATCATAATAATAAAAATAAAGTAATTCAGCATTCTGGTGACATTGCTTAGTAAATTAGCAATTTTAAAATGCTTTTATTACCTAATTCAAGTAAATGCCTCCAGTAAATTCAATTTTATTCTAACATTTTTCTGCTTCCAAAGAAACACTTGAAAGAATTTTAAACAGTTAAGGTAAAAACTAGTAGCAATTGCAAGACAGATTCTTTGCTTGGATGTGTGTTGCTGAAGAGTTAATATTAAGTGACTTCTGCATATTAAGTTATACAGCAGATATTGGTTCTCAGCTGCTCATTGGCTACATCTATAATGAGTTCCAGTGTGGCCTTGTCTATCCTCTGGAAATGCATTTCATTTCTTTCTATCTAACTTATTGAATCTATCTTTGTCTAAACTATGTCCACTGAATTTTCAAGAATCAACCCCTGATCTATACATCTCACTTAGCAGTTGTCCTTTAGGTTGAGTCTCCCTTGAGTTCTTGGTTTAAAAAAGAAATCGGTGTGATTAAACATCTAAATTTGGAAAGAGTACTTCAGGCAAAGTTGTCTTTTTAAAACAATTCTTTATTGATGCTTTCGAAATTTCACACCATGTACCCCAATCCTACTAACCTCCCAGTTCCTCCATATCTGCCTCTTGCCCCTGCAGTATGCCCCCCAAAATTAATTTTAAAATGAACAATCAAAAACCCACCTTCACTCCTCCATCCTTCCAACCCCTCTTCATTCATCCTAGTGGCATCAGGAGCTGCGGTGTGTCGCACAGTGTGTCCCTTTTGTCTAATCAGCTCCACCTGCAAAATGTTCAAGGTCTGGTTCAAAGACTCTAGTTTCTGATACATCATTGCCACTGGACCCTCACCACAAACTCTTCTCAGATATCCTGCTGTTGCCAAGCCATGAAGATCTCCCGGTTATCATTGTGCAGGATCAGTCCCTTCGCACATTCGATCAGGTCATAGATGAGGTCACTGTTAGGGTGGGCCACACCCAAGGCCCAAGATGTAGGTCTGGGTGATAGCTGAGCTGGTTGGCCCTGGACATTGGGACCACCCGCCCAAGCAAGGGGCAGAGCCAGCAGTCCTAGGCCCATACCATTGGGGCCATCTCTCCTGAGTGAGTGTTGGGGTCAACTCTCCCATGCTGCAGTGTCCAGCAAGGGACAGAGACAGCTATGGCCCTCAGATTTCAACACACATGGTTCCTATGATGCCCTGTGGTAACAGGAGTCGTGGACATAAGCCCAGACTCTGACTGCTGTTGGGGCACTGACCCAGAAATGGCCCTGTCCCCAGGAGACATAATGTCATCATGTCTCCTGGTGGCGGCACAGGCCACTCAGATCAACATGGTTCCAGTGGTGGCACAGCCCTTGGGCACCAAAATGGCCACAAGTGGGGCCCACACCCTTGACCCTCCCTGTGGCCTTGTTGCACCGTGAGTCATGGATGTCAACATTGACCATGGCTGTGGAAGACACATATATATGGCTGTATGCAGCATCCCAGGCCTGGGTCCACCCCCATTCCCCACAGCTCCTGCTTCTTCAGAACTGCCTCTTACCACAGTTCACGAACCATTCTGCCTCTCTTTCTCTCCCATTTCACCACCATATATAAAATACTTGCTCATTATATTGGCACCTGACCCCAGGCATGTAAATGCTTGGCAAGCTGAATCGTGAGGACCTAGGCTGCCCCATGGGTGTCTTTAGCCCACCTGAGCCACATAGCATCAGGGGTCCAGGCATAGTTCTAAGAGATAATAGTTGACTTTCTCAAAATCAGGAGGGTATGACTCATCTGAATAAAAGGAAACAAATAAAAATAATAATAAACCAACAGATCAATTTTGTTCTGGCCAAAATTAAGGCAAGATCTCATGATATGTAAAGGGTACAATTCAAATAATTTTCCCTGTGTTTTCTTTCACTGGGACAAACCCTTTGTCCCACTAACCAAGGACCATTAAATTTCTTATTTAGTTCCTGTGCAGTTGAAAAATTTTCATTGACTTTTAAATAAGAATGTGTACTACATACTTTCACTGTCCTCAAAAAATCCTATTGACCCTCTATTTGGTTTTAGAAGTTTTCTTGACATGCCTGCAACATAGGTGAGAACAGATGTGAGCATCCTCAGAGCCCTGGAAAGAGAGGTCTAACTTGCAGTTCATGTTCAAAACAATGGATTAAAACAGGGCATAAACTGTTGTTGTGACAGTTTAATCCCATTGATGTCTTCTCATCCCAGTTCTCACACTAGCAGAAAATTAGTAAGTGGGTTAGCCTTCCCACTTGAGAAGATGTCACTTGATAATTGTTTTAGTAAATTTTGTGCATTCATCATTTAAGCCATGATCTTGAACATAACAAAGTATTCCCTCCCTTTTCCTTGTCATTGAGAATTGATTTACAAGACCGTGATGGAACAGCGTTTTTGACATTTGCCACTCTGGCTCTGAGAAAAGCACTAAATTTCTTTGCTTTGGATGATTAGGATTAGTGGGCAACATCATTGATTTAAATTTGCAGAATGTCAATTACTTTAATTGGCCTCCTCGTGTTAGGGAAATAAGTCAGCAGTTACCACACAAGACAATGAGGATAGAGACAGTATCATCCATCTATTTCTCAAATTGAAATGTTACTGCTTTCAAATAACTTCAAAATAGCCAAAAGCCAACAGTTGGATTTAAAGCCCATTAAATGGGAAGGAATTTATGCCTGTCACTGTAAACCAAACCAATTACTAATGGTTGGTGAGGTCATGGACCCTAGAAGAGAACCAACAGTTGCCATTTCCTAAATCAGTACAATTTCTAACTGAATTCTAAATATATATCCACATGTAACTGTGGCCCTAGCGCCTTAGCAAAGAAGCTTCTTTTAGCAGGAGACTACTATACAGAGATCCACAACAGGTCAAAATATGGAGAATACTGACCATGGAAATTCCCATCTCCAATTGATATATCTACCCCACAATCCCCATATCTAAGGCTCTTGGAAGGTGAGGGGCAGAAAGATTGTAAGAACCAAAGGACTGGGAACTCTGCTGCCAGATAGTGTTTTCTATATGTTACAGGGAAGCTGCACCCATGCAATCTTAACAGCATAGTCTCCTGAGCAAAACCTGCACGACGATGGTACCAGTTGACATCCAAAAATGGATGGATGAAGGACATCTCACAAGATCCCATACCTAGATGAACAGCTACAGAAAATCAGAAAATTGCCCCCTTCTTTTCTTTTCTCTCTCTCCCTCCTTCCCTCTCTCTCTCTCTCTCTCTCTCTCTCTCTCTCTCTCTCTCTCTCTGTGTGTGTGTGTGTGTGTGTGTGTGTATGAATTAAAGAAGAGGTCATGAATTTTGCTTACTTTTTTGTAGGTTTATTTTTGAAGGGTCTCATTATTACACACAGTATTGGCCCACCTGGAACTCAATTTGTAGAACAGACTGGCCTCAAACTCATAGAGGTTCTCCTGCCTCCGCCTCCCTTGTGCCAAAATTAAAGGTGTGTGCTATCCACGGCCAGCTTGAGGTAATGAACTTGAAAGGCTGGTGGAGGTATGAGAGGAGTTGTGGAAGCAGAGAGGATATGGTAGTGAAAATAATGTAAATTATATGAACAAAGGAGTTCAAGATCATGATAGGGAAACCCACAGAGACAGCTGACCCCAGCTAGTGCGAGCTCATGAACTCTGGACTGACAGCTGGGAAGCCTGTATGGGACTGAGCTAAGCCCTCTGAATGTGAGTGACAGTTCAGTGGTTTGGTCTATTTGTGGGACCCCTGGCAGTGGGACCAGGATTTATCACTGGTGCATGAACTGACTTTTTGGAGCTCACTCCCTACGGTGGAATACCTTGCTCAGCCTTGATTCAGGGGGGAGGAGCTTGGTCCTGCCTCATCTTGATGATATGCCAGGACTCCCCATGGGAGGCCTTACCTTCTCAGAGGAGTAGATAGGAGGTAGGTGGGAAGTGGGGGAAGGGAACAAGAAGAGGGAAGGGAAGGGGCTCTGTAGTTGGTATATAAAATGAACAAAAAATAAAATAATGTAAATATAGTACTCACATATAAAATTCTTTAAAAATAAATTAAAAACTTTAAGGGAAAATATGAATGTATGCCTATATATACATATATATGTAAATGCTAAATGTAAATTTACATAAATGTAATTTACATAAAGGTACTCTTTAAAAATCTAGATCCCATGAATTCCCATCGCCATTTAACTGTATCATTCCATGACTTTGGAAAAAGAAGGAAAGAGAGAGAGAGAGAGAGAGAGAGAGAGAGAGAGAGAGAGAGAGAAAAGAAAAAGGGAACCAAAGAAAAATAAAGAGGCCAATAAGAACTAGTGTGCATTGTATAGCGATTTGCTACAATTTAAAACATCACCTCCTGGAAGGAGATAGGAGGGTCCAAAAGCTCAGGGAGTTAAGGAAATATACATGATTTAGAAGCTCAGAAAGTAACAAGAATGAGATGCATCTCCCCAAAGTTATATTAGTGGTAAACAACTCAGAGTGGGGGGCACCTGCAAGAGTCTGCTATCCGGGATGCATCTTTTTTGGGTACTTTTGATGCTGGGTGCCC
Source organism: Ondatra zibethicus (assembly GCA_004026605.1). Lineage (NCBI taxonomy): Eukaryota > Metazoa > Chordata > Mammalia > Rodentia > Cricetidae > Ondatra > Ondatra zibethicus. The sequence continues at coordinate 102,015 of PVIU01004315.1, forward strand.
TTTTAGGAGATACAGCAGGAGCAGCCTTGAAGTCATCCATGCTCCTGTAATTAAGTCCTCTCACATTCTACTATGCCCTCTCACATTCTACTATGGGTAACATGAATAAATTCATTAGCTCAACAAGCTAGACTTGCGTATAACCATGTCTTTGGTCTGTTGGGAGAGACCAGAGGGTGCCCTCTCTGAAGCAAATAGACATTTACTCATGTTTATTCATGTAGCCTCAGGAAAGTCATGCAATACTGTGGAAGGTTGGTTGTATGGCTCTTTGGTACAACTGGGAAGCCTATCAGTTTAGTGAACTCACGATTTCATTTCATTGTGGACAGTTTTGCTTTATTCTTTTTCATTATTGATAAATGTATTGTTGGTCCCTAGGTGTTGTGTATGGAATTGTATCTCTTACAAAGATAAGATGAAATTGTATTTTATGGTACCTTAGAGTGTGACCATATTCAGAAAGAGGGCCTTTGAAGATGTGATTGTGACATAAGTTAAAATGAGGTCACAAAGGTATAAAATTGCCCTTTAATTCAGTTTTACTAGTGTTTCTCACAAGAAGAGATGACAGAGTGAAGTTTTCCATGTCCAGTCAGAAGGACGCTAGAGATTGGGGTTACATTGCCACAAGTCAAGATAATCAGAAATAAGAATTGACTCTCCTCTTCTTTAGGCCTTTAGGGTGACACAACTCAAATAACACCTTGATTTGGGACTTCCAGTCTCCAGAACTGTAAAACAATACATTTTTGCTAGTTTTAGCCACTCAATTTGAGATTCTTTGTAGCACTTAGGAACCAGAACATCAGGGAATCATCACCAACTCTTGGTGATACCTGTCCATCATCTTCTATATCCATCTTTCAGTAAATGTTCAAGGGTAGCACGTTTAAGAATGATAGGCAAACTTCTGGGAGAAGAGCTCAGTTAGTGAACTACTTCTGGACATGACTGTGAACCCACAGCACCAACGTAGAAAATGATGTGGCACCTGCATCTAGAATTCCAGGACTGGGGAAGCAGTTACAAGGATTCTTGGACTTATTGGCCAGCTAGTCTCTCTGAGTTGATAAGTTCTAGGTTCAATGAAAAACTCTTTCCCAAAAAAAAGAAGTTATAGAGATGGTTCAGTGGTTATGAGCATCCCAACACTGGTGTAATAAGCCTGAAATCCCTGCAAATTGTGTGACTTTAGCTCCAAGGAGGCTTGCTGGCTTCTAGCCTAGTCAAAATGAGAGCCCCAGGTTCAGGGAAAGACCCTGCATAAATAATAATCAACAAAGAGTGACAGAAGAGGACACCTGATCATGAGCACACAGATTTGCATGCATGTGTACACATATACCTAGATAGACAAATAAACATATGAATGATTGAATAAATGAATGAATGAATGAATGGATATTTTAAAACAAAAAGTAGAGAGCAATAGAGGAAGATAGTTGATGGTGACCTTGGCCTTCACGTGCAAACACATACATGTACACACACTGAGCATATGTATACATCACATACATACAAAAACTGAGAGGCAGGGTCAATTTTGTTCACAAAGAACAGCAGCAGGTAAAATCATCTAGAACTTAGAAAGATCTTAAGAATTTATCTAATCCAATGACTCCTCCAAAAGAGAACTCTATTAGAAATTTAGAATCACAGACTCTTAGCAGGTTTAAAGGATTTTAGAGATTTTTCTTTTCTTTAGAAACACATGGCAGGAGTTATGACTCTAAAAAACATAAGATGGGGTTCTCTCTCCAGATTGTGCAACACCAAAAGTATGCCCCAGTTCGATAGTTTGATTGTAATTGGCCCTCATAAGCTCATAGGGAGTGGTACTATAAGAAGGTGTGGCTTTGTTTGAGTAGGTTTGGCTTATTGGAGGAAGTGTGTCACTGTGGAGTGGGCTTTGAGGTCTTAAGCCATTTCCTTTTGCCTTCAGGTCCAGATGTAGGACTCTCAGCTCCTTCTCCAGTACCACGTCTGCCTGCATACCATCATGTTGCATCATGATGATAATGGACTAAAGCTCTAAAAATGTAAGCCACCCCAATTAATATTTTTCCTTTATTAGAGGTTTCATGGTCATGATGTCTCTTCACAGCAACAGAAACCCTAAGACACCCCGCTGATTTAACTCCACCTCTAGTTATTGGGTTGTGATAGCATCTTTCCTAGGAAACGAAGGAGATAATGATGAACTGGGGACTGTTCAAGTTGGGAATTGATGTTAGTTCAATCTGGGAAGCCTTTCAGATTCATTTATATTTTAATTTGGCAATAGTAAAGGCCAAAAGCTTCTTAATACTTAAGAAAAGAGAGTCAGTACATAGTGTTTCCTCCATAAATATGTACCAGGTTAGCTGAGGAGATAAAACTAACAAGAACTAGACTGAAGGATGGAGTGAGCAATTCCTTAGTCTGCTCATGCTGCAACAACAAAATAACTGAGACTGGGTCAGTTATAAGAAACTGAATTTATTTTTCTTAGTTCAAGAAACTAAGAAGCTCGAAATCAAAGTACTGAAAAATTAGGTATCTCATGAGGGCCTATTACTCATACAAAACCTTGTGTGGCTTTCCATGATGGAAGGCAGAAGGGGGAAAGAACCTAACCAGCTCTCCCCAGCCACCTTTTCTTTCTTATTTCCCTTTGATACAGGGCCTCTAGCTCAGGCTGGCCTTAAACTCCCTACCAAGCTACACCTCCCAAGTGCTGGGATTGCAAATGTGCATGCCACTTCTGTTTTTCTGTGGTGCTGGAAATCAGACATCACACATACTAGTTACTCTATCAACTGAGCAGCAAAACCAACCCTTCATAAGACACTATTCCATCCATGAGAGCAGAGCTGTTTTGGCTTAATCATCGCCTAACGTTCTTCTCTCTTAATACTATTGCTTTGGGGGTTAGGGATCAATAGGAATTTTGGAGACGACAGAATCATTTTCACCATAGAGGATGCATGGAAGGCAGACAAAGCAATGAAAGAAAAGAAAAATGTAAAACAGACTTGTCCTAGAGCTAATTTAAAAGAAGCTCCACAACGGTGAAGTTCTACCCAATTTTGGTGGAAACTTGGAACTGTAACATGGGAGCAAAAGGTCTCTTAGGAGCCTCGTTCTTTCTACTCCACCCAGTCTAGTTAGCATTTGTGGACATGATAGGTCAGCAAAGGGTCTTTCACTCCCTCTTAGAATCTTCACCAACTCTGGACCCCTCTTCAGCCATTCTCCTAAAATATCTAAGTTAGATAACAGTGAGGGGTATGCTAAAGCTACTTGAAACACACTTTCCAGTGCTGGTTCCCACCTCTTAACTCCAATCACATGCAGCGCCTATGTCCTATGCCCTTCTTTAATAGAAAATGCCATTACTAGCGAGAACTTATTTTGAAATGTATGCCTGGGATAGACCCCAATATAAACCAAAAAGCAATATCTGAAAGCCAGCCCTTTGTATATTACCCAAAAAGAGAACGGAATGCTTTTACAAGGAGTCTGCACTACTTGAAGATGAATAGGGTGGCTTTTGAGACAGGAGTGCCAAGAGAATTAGAAAGTGCCAATTCTCTGAAGAAAGAGAAGCTGGAAATAATTCTCTATATGCCTATTGTTCAGTCTTAATATCTAAACCCTTAAAAACTTTTGAAATCTTTCAAACAGTCAGAAGCCATTTGGAACTTGATCAAATTTACTCTCACAAAAATGTACAAAAGTATTCCAGCTATCGCCCACAAACTGAATCAAAGTGTTACAGTAAAATGAAAATGAATTTGATATTAGCTTGTTTTTCTCAAAATCATCCCTGTGGGAAAAAAATGTTAAAATTTCAAAACTTGGTTGTCTGCTCATGATGTTATAGGTTGTATTGTTTGGGGTTGTTTGTTTGTTTGTTTGTTTGTCATAGACTGTCTTTTGTAGTACAGGCTGGCTGGCCTCAAACTCTCTTTGTAGCTAAGGATGTCCTTGAATCTCTAATCTTCCTGCTTCCACCTCCCAAGTGCTAAGGTTACAGGGTCGTGTCACTGTGTATGGATGTGCTGAGTGTTTTTGATGTGGTATCTTAAGAGTCCTTCTTTGCCATGTATATGAATTCCACCAACCATTAAACCAACCAATCAGAATATAAGTAGGGAAGCTGACTCCATCTGTAAAGATGTTGTCCAGCAATTGGGTCCCAGGCTTCCCTAGCCTTAGGGTAGTTGTAATGATTGTTCTGTCTCTTTAAGAGACAAGCCACGCCCACTTCCTCCCCCATCAGCTGAGGCAGGCTGATCTTCCACTTCCAGCCTAAGCTCTCTCTCTTTTTCCCATCTCCCTCTCAGAGAGGCAGCTTCTGCTTCTCTCTCCACCCTTCCCCTTCCCCCGCTTCTCTCTCTCCTCTCTCTCTCTCTCTCTCTCTCTTTCTCTCTCTCTGCTCTTCTCCCCTTCACCTTTCTCCCTCCAAAACCCCCTGAATAAATATCCAACTTTACTCTGCATGGCGCGCCTATCCATGTCTCTGTCTCTTGCCCGCCCGCCATGTCTCTCCCTGCCTGGGACCAGCCACCGCTCAGGGACTGGCAGCTGTCTCTGCCTGGGACTGGCTGTTGTCAGGGCCCGCTGCCTGCTGCCACATGGCTTGCCACCACCACTTGGGGACCTACAGCATTTCTGCTGCCTACTGCCGCTGGGAATCCTGCAGCATTTTTAATTTTTCCATTACAGTAGTGATAGCCAATATCAGACAAACATTCTCCATCACTCAAGCACAGCAATTATTTATATATTGTTGATCTGGAACCTCAAACCCTACCTGGGGTGCTTTAAGGGACAAACACACTTAGGAGGGTCAAAAAAGAGGACCACTGAAGGTTTGAGGCTACATAGTTTTAGGCAAGCCTAGAATGAAGGGCTAGACCTACCAAAAAAAAAAAATGTCATGGGAGTTCATGTTTGCAAACCCAGCACTTGGGAGGTGGAGACAGGAAGTCCTGGAGTTCAAGGTTATCCCTGGGCCACAAGGCCAGCTTATCTTAGAGAGAAAGAAAGAAAGAGAGGGAGAGGAACTGAGGGAGGGTTGAGGAAGGGAGGAAGGGAGGGAGAATAGAAGGGAGGGAGGGAGGAAGTAAAGAAAACAATCCCCACTCAAACAAAACAAAATTAAACATAAAACATAGCAAAACAAATCAATAAAAGCCTTAATACACAGACCCAGGGTTTCCTACATAACTTCCAGTGACCAGTGCAAAATGGAAAAACAGGGTTGTTTGCTTAAAAAAAAATCACTAAGACTTTCACGACACCAGAGTATTAAATCAAGTGTGTGGTCCCTTCTTTTTTATTTATTTTTTTTTCTTTTTATTTTTCTCTGCTCCCCTCCCTGCCACATCCCTCCCTCCCTCAACCCTCCCCCAAGGTCCCCATGCTCCCAATTTATTCAGGAGATCTTGTCTTTTTATACTTTCTACTTCCCACGTAGATTAGATCTATGTAACTCTCTCTTAGTGTCCACATTGTTGTCTCAATTCTCTGGGATTGTGGTTTGTAAGATGGTTTTCTATTGCCTTATGTTTAAAAACTACCTATGAGTGAGTACATTGTCTTTCTGTGTCTGGGTTACTTCACTCAAAATAATGCTTTCTAGTTCCATCCATTTTCCTGCAAAATTTAGGCTGTCGTTATTTTCTAATTGGATCCCTGTGCAACTGCATAGACCTCTGGCCCATGAAACCAGCCCTGTGTGCTCCCAAAATTCAGTTTTTATTGAGCTTGTGTATGATTAAGGTTAATTCACTAAATACTTTTCTGTATGAAGTTAGGCTTAAAAACTTTGACTTTAGCACAGATAAAAAATAAAATACAAAAGATTTTTAAAATTGCAATTGACACCTGCATCCAAACTTTCCTCTAATGCAATAACTTAAAACCCTCACTCTGAAGCATTTCCAGCCTCCCCAGGGTGAAATCATCATGACAACACTCTTTAGAAAATCTTTTGATCCACACATAAGCTATAAAGTATTGTCATGAATCACCTTTTTATTCCTTTTTAAAAAAACAAAAATGTCATGAAACAGCATGTTTTCTCATATAGAAAATTGATATAATTTGAAGTGTTAATCACTCATCATTCACATGAAACTTTAAATAAAGCTAAACAGGATTATTGCTAAGTGGAAATTTATCATCACATCAATAGAATTCATGATGATACCTGAAAAATTAAACTACTGTCTGTTAAATTGGGAGCATAGGCCCCAGACCCTCACATCTATCCCAGCCCCCAGGGTATTTAAGTGATCTCCTGAAAGAGGAACACGTGGTCCCTTTTCCTTCCTCTCGGTAGTCGCCTTTGCATGGCTTCCCAGTTTCCCCCTCAGGGCCACCTGAGAGTGCAGAACTTCCATTAAACCTGGATATTTCTTAATTTGGCTTGTTTTGATTTGGCTTGCTTGGGAATTTTGTGTTGGCAGAGAGCTCACGTTAGGAAATATTCCTAACACTGTCAACCAGCCTCTTCCTCCCTTCAGCAGTAGAGAAAAAGAAGCAAGTCTACTGTTCTGACAATTTCAACCTCAAGACAGGTCCAACCCCCAAAGCAGTCTCACTACTGAGTATCTCTAGAAAATCTGTACACCCTCTCCTATCCTAAGATCTTCCTAGGAAGTGGATCTTGAAGAGATAGTCCCTACTACCCTGAGTTATAATGGCCATGGTTCTACCTAGAGGATAACTAAAAATCCCTTCCCTTCTCTTCTTCTTTTTCTCCTAATGGAGACTCATTTTCTTCCCAGAGAAGGATTCATGTTCCCAGGTTTAGTTCTGGAAGCCAGTAGATGCTACTTTTAATTTGCTACACGTCTATATTCACAACTGGTGAGTTCTGCTTGACCTTGATTTTCCACAAGACGATCTGATCAGTTGTTTATGGTGTAGTCTTTCAGATTGAAGAAGTGAAGTAACCAAGATATCCTGAAAATACATTATCTTGGAATCATCACTCATCTTTGATACTGGATGTCACTCACAGTCACATCCGGAACCTGAAGTCAGGTACTTATAGAAAGCATTACAGGCTTCTTTTTCCCTGGAATTTTAGTGTATTTCCAGTAAGGGCTGTGTGGAGGCTGCTGCTGGTGCTCTGGGCAGATCACCTACCTCAGTGGTTCTTAACCTTCCTAATGCTGCAACCCTTTAATACAGTTCTTCATGTTGTGGAGCCCCCAACCATACATTATTTTCATTGCTACTTCATAGCTATAATTTTGTTACTATTATGAATCATAATGTAAATAACTGATATGCAGGATATCTGATATACGACACCTATAAAAGGGTCACTTGACTCCCCGAAAGGGGATGTGACCCACAGGTTGAGAACCACTGCTCTAGGCTCTCTTTCATGTGTTCTGTGCACCTGTACTTAACACCTCATACCTGTAGTAAGGAAGAGAGGGCTGTGTTCCTGGCGCCCTGTTAGCTTATGCCCGAAATAATTACACTGAAACTGTATTCATTTAAACTCTGCCGTAAGAGGCATGCGGGCTGTGTCCTTCCGCTGGGCTCTGGGCCGCCGAAATAATTACACAGAAACTGTATTCATTGAAATACTGCCTGGCCCATTAGCTCTAGCCTCTTATTGGCTAACTCTTACATATTCGTTTAACCCATTTCTAATAATCTGTGTGTCACCACGAGTCGTGGCTTACCGGGAAAGATTCAGCGTGTCTGACCTGGCAGGCTTCATGGCAGGCGACTCTCCCTGACTCTTCCTTCTCTATCCCAGAATTCCATTCTGTCTACTCCCCCCACCTAAGGGCTGCCCTATCAAAAGGCCAAGGCAGTCTCTTTATTCAACCAATGAAAGCAACAGAAATACAGAAGGACCTCCTGTACCACATACCTGTACCTGTCTTTGGAAAACTACTGTTAGGCTACTGTACTATTTCCCTTCATTGGCCCTGTGAAAAGCTTGATGAGTGTATATTCACACCCATACCCCTTCCCACACTGGGAAGCTCTTAAGAAATGACTAGTTGGTACAGAATTATGAAAACTCCCAAGCCTTAACCAGAGAAACAAACTCAGGTACAATTAACACTTCTAATCTTTGAAATGTTCCCTACATGCTCATATGCGAATGCTTCTTCCCTAGACGATGGAACAATTTTGGGGAGCTGTGGCACCTTTAGGAGGTAAATGTAAGTAGTAAGCCACTAGGGGATGATCAATCCTTGAAGTCTTTGTTTTCTAGTAAAGCATAATGTGAGGAGCCTCAGGCACCCACTGCCATGCCCTTCTCTGCCTAAATTTCTTGCTATGACAGACTGAAGTCCTTCTGAAAATATGTCAGAGTAAACCACTCCTTCCCTGACTTATTCCTGTCAGCTATTTCATCACAGCAACTAGTGCCAGAAGCAAAGACCTGTATTTTAAGACTTGTATTTTGTTTATAGCCATCTTAAGTTCACAAGTTAAGTAAGATATTTACCTTTGCAGGGCAAGTTCCAGACCTAGAAAATTAACCCAGTATCTTGTCTCCCTGCAAGACCTGCAGGCCTCAGGCTTCAGAAGCAATTAACATTTCCTTTGTTAGTTATTATCTCTTTATCTCAGCCAGAGAAGCCCCCAGACCTGAATTCAAGCAGACCTGACACCCTCCCCTCCCCCGTGCCTGTTTGCTATATAACAGCTCCTGAGGAATAATAAAGTGGCAGCTTGATCAGAAAGCCAGATTTGCTGTCATTTCTCATGTCTCTTGCCTCTCCATTCCTCTTCCTCCTCCAGGTTTATCAGGGACTCCCGTTCGTGTCCCGCTGGCCAGGACAAACTAGGAAGCCAGTGCACCAGGGAATGAGCTAAGGATTGGGAAACCACCTGAACTCACCACCCTTGGATTCTTCCCCTTTCTTTGTTCTTCTCCCTGCAGCTACCTTACTGGTTTCTTCTGCAAGAACACCTTCCCAATTAGCTTGTAACCAACTTAGTCTTCCTCCTAGCCTATGCTCTGAAGAAGCTGACCTAAGCAGGTTTGATTCAGGAAAGACTTATATGACGATGGTACACCCAACACTGATAAGTAAGTCTTAGAAAAACAATATGCCCAGCTTTCCAAAGACATAGAATAATAATAGATCCAGAAATGATTCCCTCTTCATGTTGCTAGTACAGAAGATTGCTGTACCCAAGCAAAGCAGCACTAGGGCAATTCCTTCATGGTTGTAGTGCTTTGAATAAGAATGACCCCTATAGGCTCATAGATTTGAATGTTTGGTCATTAGGGAGTGGTGCTACTTGACAGGGGTTGAAGAAATGTGTCATTAGGGATGGGCTTTAGGGTTTCAAATGCTCAAGTCAGGCCCAGGTTTCTCCTGCTTCCCGTCAATCCAGTTGTAGAACTCTTAGCTACCTCTCCAGCAGCATGTCTGCCTGCTTGCCACCATGCTTGCCACCACGACAATAACGGACTAAGCCTCTGAAACTGTAGGCCAACCCCAGTTAAATGTATTCTTTTATGAGACTTGCTGTGGTCATGGTATCTCTTCACAGCAATAGAACATTGGCTAAGACAGTGGTCTTAATAGAGTTTTGTGTGCTCAGTAGCTATTGCCATCTTGGCAGATTATAAACCACTAAAGGCAGGTACAAAATATTTTTTTCTGAATCACAAGCCTTACACAATAAGATGACTTATAGCACAGAACACAGTTTACATAGTATGCAATAACACCTGAGAAATGTTTAGAATTTTCACCAACTCTAGAAAATATTCTGCTCACTGACTATTATTTGGGGTTTTAAGAAGAGGAAGAAGATGACACAGGTGAAGGGAATTCTGAAGAAAATTTATTTAACAAGTGAAGAGTTATCAAATGGAGGTGGTGAAATGAGGACCAACAATGAAGGTAAGTGGTTTAGAATTCTTAATTGTGAGAAGCTGATATTATTCTTAGATCTGAGTGGAGAAGAAGAAAAGAGAACCTATGGGAACTCAGAACCTAGAAAGTTCCACTAGACAAGAGCACAAGACTCCTGTAGAATAAAATCCACTGCCAATACAGTGGAAGTCCAGACAAATAAATACTATGATGTTTCTCTCTTTTTCTCCTCTCAGATCTCTTCCTGGTGACTTGCCTTACCCAAACATAACTAGAAGACACATGGCAAGGAGACCTTAATGTTGCAATCTAAAGTAATCCAAATCAAATTGTGAAAGGCTACAGAATGATCTGGAAGAACAAGTGGAAAATAACCTTAACACTAAACAATAACTCAAACCCTACACCATGTATGGCACTTGATCCCAGTATTACACAACCATAGATAAAGATAGTTCTTGTTATAGGAATTTGCCCCAGAATATTCCATATTTACAATTTCACATCTATTTCTGTTCCTATCTCTCTGTTTTCTGGTTCCTGGCTGTGTACTTACTCTTGCATTTTAGCTTTGACATTGTTCAAGAATCCCTTCCCCATGTTTATCCCTTCGTTATAAGATCCCTATGGCAAATCAAAGTACGATTTCACCAAATTCACTCTGCGGGGTCTGTAAATTTATTGGGCTTACTTAAAGATCATGGCTAAAAGTTTGCCCATAGCTGCTGCACAGGAAAGTCTTCACCTGTGAATGATGGCCTTCCTCATAGACTACATAGATGGAGATCCTCTGCCAGTTACCTTCCCATGATCTATATACTCCAGCACATCCTAAGAGCACTGCCCATATACAATTAGAGCACAATTACACACAAATGACTGGGCGATGCAGAAGAAATCAGATAGAAAACTGAGGTGAAGGTCCAAAGCCCCTCTCCAGACCGACCTTCTGTGGAAACATCAGCAGGCAACATGTCCACTCCTGATGGTCTCTTGCAAGCAGGCACAGCCAACCTGATGAAAATGGAAGCCGTTTCTCTCATAGGCCCATTTTTGTATTTTCCCCAATTTCATGGACTTCAGCTATCTAGTAGAATCCTAGATTTCTATGAGAAACTCTGACTTTTGTGTTTTCTGAAGTTTCTAGAAAAAAATTCTCATATTTGAATCAGCTTTGTGGTGCTGTACTCCCACCCACTCTGTGGCCAGTTGCCCAACTGCTAAATATTCAGTATTCAAAAATTACAGCTTTTACGGTCATTAGTAGAACCAAGTAAGATGATGCCTTTGGTATGGGGCATGTGCACAAATTGAGAATGCTTAGTTTTTGAGAGGGTCATCTATTAGAAACAACTTGGCCTGAAATTTCTGTGTTTCTATTAGACATAGACTAATCAATAAAACCCCTTTTCTGTGTAGTCAGGAAATGGGCCTAATTTTTCTAAAGGGCAAATAATGTGAACACTCAAATTTCCATATTTTTGCATGTATCCCTTAGGAAGTGGAATACCTAAGAACCCTCCATTGTGTGGCATTGAGAAGTGGATTGTTAACTTTGTATACTGGCAAATAGAAAACAGAAATTCTCTGCAGGATACTTAACAGATGTCATATGAAAAAGGGAATGGAATCATGAAACTTGTCTCAGCATAGTTTGAGACAGGCTACTATGATCAGTCACTGTGAAAAAGGTAAAGACAGACAAAAATCAGAATAGAGGCAATAACTCTAGCCAGTCCTGGTCAAGGATTTCAGTGAGGTACTAGTGAAAGTCACATCAGGACCATACCATGCCAAACTGAGATATTTACAGTCCTTAAAAAAATGAACTCACGTCTGCCAGAGAAGCAGGTTGATTGCCTGCAGACCCTCTCCTTTTTCTGTGTTCCCCCAGACCCAATTCCACAGTCTTGTCCCCAGTACTGTAACAGAACACCAGGTACAGCCTTCCCTCCTCTCTGTGCACATCTCCTGTGGATCCCACAGACTATCCACTCCTAAACTCCCTCCCCCAACTCTTGTCTGTATCCCATCCTCCAACTCCAGCAGGCACCTTCTGCTAAACCACATGCCTGTCAGAAAACCAGGTAGGCTGCCCAAAGACCTTCTCTTCTCCCTGTTTCCTCAAACCCAGTCTCCCAGTCTCATCCCTAGCACTGCAATAGAAGACCAGCTGCATCATTCCCTCACCTCTGCCATATCTCAAAAGAGGTCTCTATCAAATCTCTCCCCTTAGAGCTCAGGGAATACAGAGGAAGAGAAGGCAGAAAGAGTTTAAGAGCCAGGGGAGATGGAGAATGTTAGGAATATTTCCTAATGCGAGCTCCCTGCCGATGCAAAAATTCCAATCAAACCAAATCACAAAAATCCGAATTAAAGGATATCCAGGTTTTAATGGTCAGGTGACCCTAAAGGGGAACGGGGAAGCTGCCAACAGGACCACGGGGCGAGGCGCGTGCGGGGTGGGGTGGGGACCTCGAAGGGACTCTCCAGGGAGCAGTTTAAATAGACTGGGGGAGTGGTGTCAAGGTTTGGCGGACAGCCTTGTCCCTCCTAGGGGGAGGGGGTCAAGGTTTGGTGGGCACAGGGGCAGGGCCTCCAAAGATGGAGGCCAGCCGGACTTACGGAGAACAAGGTCCTCTGAATCAACTAAGCAAGGCGCATCTGAGCTCACAGAGACTAAAGCAGGGCGTACATGGGTCTACATCAGGTCCTCTACATATATATTATAGCTATTAGCGTAGTGTCTTTGTGGGACACCTGACTGTGAGAACAAGTGGGTCCCTGACTTTTGTGCATGTTCTTGGTACTCTTTTCCTCCTGTTGGGTTGCTATGTCCAACTTCAGTATAATAGTTTTTGCTTCATCTTATTATATTTCATTTTGTCAAAAGATAAAACAAACACACTATTGGAGAAAGTCCTTTTATATGCATCAAGTTTTACCATTTGTGACACACAAGTGTAAACAATGTTACTTCAATGGAAGGTCAGTGACTGATTACCACCAGTTGTCCAGAAATCTCTTATTTATTTGTTAGCATTAACAAACACCATGCAATAATTACACTAGCTGAATGATTGTGCACAGAAAGGAAACACTCTCTTAAGAAAACATGGCTTGGATAGCTATTTTCAGCATAAAGGCATCACCCGATCAGAAGTGGATTCATACCCAATGATTTCAGTAGTCATACAGAGATTTAACTCATTTAACACACATTATTTGAAATTTTGCTCTGTTACAGGAACTGAGCTGTAAAATATAATTGTCCTAGAAAATTGTTATGAAGAATTAAGAATTCAAATCAGGGATCTCTCACAAGCCTGGCAATTTGAATTTAAACTATGCTATACTAAAACCAAAATTAAACTGATAATCATGGGATGGGTAATAGCATGCAACTTTTAATAAGAATCATAGGAGCTGGAGACATGGCTCAGTAATTTAGACTGCCTGGTGCTCTTGCAGAGAACCAGAGTTTGGTTCCCATGCTTGTTTCAGGTGTCTTACAATTTCATAAACACTTATAACTCCAGTCCAGGGGATATGACCTCCAAGGTGCATGCTCATGCATGCGCACACACACACACACACACACACACACACACACACACATACACACACAAACACAAGGGGCGGGAGAGATTTTAAAATAAGAATCTCAAGACTGGTGAAATAGCTCCTCAGTGAATAAAGGAACTTGCCACCAAGTCTAAAAACTTGAGTTCATTCAATTCCCTGCACCTTCACTGTGGGAGGAGAGGATGGATTTCCACAAGTTGTTCTTTGACCTCTGCACACATACATGTATACAAGTAAATACACGTGAAACAAAAGAATCTTTGAAGCAAGCCAGGCATGGGTGGCTTGCATTTGTAATTGCAGTATTCTTCAGTCTGATGCAGGAGAGAGAGAAAGAAAGAGAGACAGAGAAATAATTTTATTTGATTTAAGAGTGTATTCTTGGCCAACGAATCAGAACACCCTCTCCAATATTATAATGTACAGTACAAAGTAACCACAAGCTTCTTCTGGTTTGAAAGAAAACAGCCCCCATAGGCCCAAAGGGAGTGGCATTATTAGGGAGGTGTGGTCTTGTTGGAGAAGGTGTGGCCTTTTTGGAGGAAGTGTGTCACTGATGGGTGGACTTCGAGGCTTCAGGTTCTCAAGCCACACCCAGTGTGTCAGTTTTTCAGCATCATGTCTGCCTGCATGCTGCCATGCTTCCCATCATGATAATGGACTAAACCTCCGAAACAGGAACCCAGCACCAATTAAGTGTTTTCCTTTGTAAGAGTTGCCCTGGTGATGATGTCTCTTCACAGCAATAGAAACCCTAACTAGGACAGTTCTAAAGTTCCAAAGCCTGGCAATCCACAACTCCTCAAAATATGGCTCTGAGATAGAATGACAAAGTCAAAGATGTCCACATCTCATGCCTGAACCTGGGCATGTCTTACCCTTGTAATATGTTTAAGATAGTAAGTTTTTTTTTACTAGATCATCAAGGTGCACTCAGTGTAATTACAAAGGTTTTTATAAGAAAAAAGAGGAAAGCAGAAGGGATAAATAGTTAAATGTTACCAACGTTGCGAACTAAAGGAGTTAGGCACCAGAGAATGCAGTCAGCCAGTGGAAACTTGAAGACAGAGACAAATAGATTCTCTCCTGAAGTCCCCCGAAAGGAAAGACCCTGAAATTCTTTTTGGACCTCCATAATTGCATGTTTGAAGTGAAGTGACTAAATGTGAAATCAACACAATAGCTGCCTGAGAAATGTTCGTGGTAAATAACAAGGAACTTGACTGAATGGGTAGTGACTACAACCACATCAACCCCCAAAGAAGTGCTTGAGGCACAACAATTGGCAGTGTGACAATTTTAGAAAATGGCCATAGGACCCGCTTTTAAAGGTCATCGACTATTTGTCTTACCTTGGAATGTGATCCCCATACCATCTGGATTTTTGGTGACTCCTATAATGTAGAAATGCTAATCTGTAACGTTTAAGGGTGGGTCACAGGAAGCCACACAAAATCTACTGAGAAACATGACTGTTCTGTTCTCTTTTATTTTGTACATATAATCTGATGGATGGTCATATCTTTTAAAGAAAGTATCAGTATGGAAAAATGTATTTTATTACACAGAAAGAACTTGAGCTGCACTGAGGTTTAAAGATTAAAATGCAAATAAATTATGAGACATTTCCATCTTTTAAGACATCGTACCAGTATTTGGACCCATTTTCTCACTGGCTTTGGACATACTCCTTCCTTTCACTCCATGTTTTGCTGTTTTGATGTGATAAGATTTTGAGTATGATGCCCTTCATTTGTTATGCCAAAAAGAGAGGAATACTTTCCACTCAGTAATCCTGAATTTAGCATTCAGGGTTGGCTCTAGCAATGATGAGTTGATAAATTATTATTTCTGAGTGTTCTCATCATTCAGATGAGATCATCTAAAATGTTTCAGAAAACAATAGTAATGAAAGCAACAAGCAAATGTGGATGCGCACACAAACATACATACCATAAACACACACATACACCCTGCACACACACACACACACACATACTGAGAAAGAGAGAGGGAAACAGAAAGAGGAAACTAAGCGAACAGGAAAAAAAATATTCTTAGTGAATCAAGGATATGTGAATGATGCTGAAGTTTGAAATTATATCAAAACTTAAAATTTCAAAACGTTTCTGTTTAAACCATATCCCTTTCAGTATTCACAGTCATAAATGACCTATAGATGTCACATTTCAGAGGTCTCTGAAACTGAACTGCACCTGCTATATATGACAGTTCAGATGATTTTTCCTATTTGCCAAACAAACCATTACCTCCCTGAAGCTCCAAGCAAGTTTCATCTCTTCAGTTAAGCAACGTTGTAATCAGAAATAATTTTGGAATTGCTGATCAGTACAGCCAAATGGTTCCACAAAACATGACTGGCTCCCACCAGAAAGGAATGAGAATACTAGGTAGACGTGAGCATTCTTGTTTAAATGACTTGTTGGAGGATGACTCTTTAATCTTATAAAAGTTTAATGGGTGTGTCAAAAGGCATAGAGCAGCGGTTCTCAATCTGGGTTGCAACCCCTTTGGAGAGTCAGATGACCCTTTCATAGGGGTCACCTAAGACCACCGGAAAACACAGATATTTAAATTAGGCTTCATAACAGTAGCAAAACAGTTATGAAGTAATAATTTTATGGTTGGGGTTACCACAGCATGAGGAACTAAATTAAAGGGTTGCAGCATTATCACAGACATCCAAAATGACTTACATTTTGTCAGACTTATTTTATCATTCTCTATATATGTTCATGTATATCTATATGTTTGTCATTATTGTTTGTTAAAACATTTTAGAATAAGTTGCTAATATTAGATCTTGTCATCGGGATGTTTCCAGAAGCAATGACATCCTTTTACCTAGCTACAATGTAGTTATGATTTAAAAAAGTTTTTACAACCTGAGTCCTCATAAAATTCTCAGTATCTTTAAAATCAAATCTTGTTTTGAACATATCACTATAACCAGGACAGTGTTGTGGGCTTTTGATCCTAGGAATCTCTGAGACTGGAAATCTTTCCTCTCCCATACAACAGATGGGCAAATTTAGCCCTGTTGCTTTTGTCCCTGCAAGGAGTGCAAGGGGGAAAGGAGGGAAAACTTCTGAACTCAAAATGGTTTGACTGATGAATTCAATTTGTGCCTGTGTCACTACATTCTGGTATGATCAGGTTTGCTGCCTTTCTAGGTTTTTTAAGGAATGATCTCAAATGGACCTAAACTGGGCTTAGCTCTTTGGTGTGTCTACATGAATCTTAGAAGACAATTCCTTTTTTTTTTTAAAGTGCTTCAATGTGCACTTTAGGCACATAAGATTTACATTCTCTTGACTTAGATAAAGTACTCTCTTTCCTCCCATGATGAACTAAGCTTGTGAGATACTGATCTGTACTATCATCATCCAGGAAAATAGTTGCAGTTTTAGTTTTCCACAGCTCTCCCACTTAGAGCTTGACTCCCTTATACAGTATTTCAGTTATTTCCTTACTTATTTGGATATGGAACTTAATTTTTAATACAATTTATCTGCTTTTTAGTTTTACTTGAGTTACTTATTCACCAGAATCATTAGACATTACTATTTATAATGCCCCATGATTTTACTGCTTGGGAACTTGATAAATCCTATCTCCCCAGAAGCAAAAATGCAAAATTTTAAAATAATCATGTAAATAACAGGATGTAGTTGGTTAACACTTAATAAAGTGAAATCTTTTATTTTTCTTTGTATAAAAATATATGCATTGGGTGTCTAAGTGAAGACATTTGTTAAATAGAAAAAGTACAATCTGAAGCACGGAGTATGATGTGTGTGTATATATGCTCACATTTCACTATATAGTCCAGGCTGCCCTTGAACTTG
Organism: Ondatra zibethicus; assembly: GCA_004026605.1. Lineage (NCBI taxonomy): Eukaryota > Metazoa > Chordata > Mammalia > Rodentia > Cricetidae > Ondatra > Ondatra zibethicus. The sequence continues at coordinate 119,335 of PVIU01004315.1, forward strand.
CAGGAATCCTCCTCTATCTACAACCAAGTTGCTTTGGATCAGTTCTGAGTGTGTACTACCATGGTCAACTTAGAGTATTTCAATTCTGAATACAGATGATGAAAGCAACTATCTTTTGGTTGTTCTGCTCTTGAGATGCAGCATTCCACAGTTATATATGATCTTGGTCATAGACCTTTCAGACATGTTCTTGGTTGGTTTTCAGAGGATTCTGTTATTCATAGTTTTCTTAGATGACCCATCAGAGGATGTATAACTCAACAATTACTCCAAATAATAAAATTCAAATAGCTTTGGGAAAATTGGGAATATGTAAGGCTACCATATTTTTATCTAAGAGTCTTAAGTAAACCCAAAGCAGTGGGCACCCTTCTTCCTGCCCTCTGAACATTGCTGTAGCACTTCTCAGTTCCTTTGAATGAGATACTTCCTAAGCAGAAGGTATCCATTATTTTCAATATATTTCCACACAAAAAGTCTTAATGCACTCTGCTAAAAACCCAGACAAGTACTGCCTAAGACCAAAGGCCCTTCCAGTTCTTATAAGTCATTCTTTCTTCTTACCACAAGTCTTACCTCAGTCTAATGTAGAAAAGGAAAATAAAGGAAACAAAAGGATTTTGTGGACACAGTGTTGGTCTGAAAATGTGTGGGTGCCACGCTGGTGGTATAATGAAGAGGCTGGAGATCTTGATTCTGTTCTGTACCCCATCCCTATTTAACCACTTGACATGGAAGAAGCCTCCCTAGTGATCTCTCTGACTTCAGTGTCTTCATATGTAAAACAAGTGAATACCACCTAGATATGAATGTCAAGGACCCTTTCACATTTGGAGCACTATTATTAGCAATTAGAAAAACTAGACATACAGAAATATTGATAAAGGGCTCTTTGGTGGCACAGAACCATAATCTGAATATTGAGAGACTGAGGCGGTAAAATCCTGACTTTGAGGCCAGCCTGAGCTATTTAGTCAGAGCCTGTCTCAGAAAAGAAAAACAAAAAGAAAAGTGATATGTTTACAAAATGATGAATCTGCTACATAGCAAATGCAAATACTCTGTGCAACTTTCTACAGGGTACCAAAGTCACATTGACCACAAGCCTATCAACCTAGGTTGTGATATTTCATATTGATTTACTCTTCTCTAAGAACTGTCTCCTCAGCATCACCATCCCTGACTTCAAGCTCTAATATTGAGCTACAGTAATGATGGAAGCAGATGCAGAAATCCACACCTAAGCACTGGGCTGAGCTTCCAGAGGCCAGTAGAAGATGGGCAGAGCAATAATAAGAACAAATAGGTCAAGATCATGATGGGGATACCCGCAGAAACAGTTGACCTGAGCTAATGAGAGCTCGCTGACTTCAGAGTGACAGCAGGGAACCTGCATAAGACCCAACTAGGCACTCTGAAGGTGGTTGACAATTGCATGGCTGGGGCCATCTATGGGGCCACTGGCAGTGGGACCATGATTTATTCCTAGTGTTTGAACTGGATTTTTGGAGCCCTTTCTTTTTGGAGGGATACTTTGTTCAGCCTAGATATAGGAGGAAGGGCCTTTGTCCTGCCTCAAAAGGATGTGTCAGGCTTTACCATGGGAAGCTTTACCCTCTCTGAGTAGTGGATTGGGGCTAGGGTGGGGGAAAAGTGGGGGGATCAGGAGAAAGTGAGAACTGGGATAGGTAGGTAAAATAGGAAAAGACTTTTTTAAAAAATAAATTAAAAAGAAAAAAATGAAATGTTTCCTCATTTATCTCCTCAGTTAGATCATTGCTCCTGGCCAATAAAAATTTATTTATTTATTTATTTACTTACTTACTTACTTATCTATTTACTTCTGGCACAGAAAATTCTCCCCTTCAGCTTTGACAAGGAAAAAGTATGTAAAACTCTCCAAGTTATGGTGCTGCCCAGGAAGAGGTGAGAAAACAGTGTGAAGGGAGTTGGCAGCTAAGCAGTCTCTCACTTTGATAAAGAATAAAGAAAAGGCAACGTAGCTGTATTAATGGAGGTGCTTAATCTGAGTGAATTATCTGGGTACCCACAATGTTCAATTAATATGAAAGAAAATCATCGGACACCAGAGTGGTGCAGTTTACAGTTCCAAGTTACCTCCTTGCTCTACTGATGCCTACCAAAGCCAATAGTCCTAGTTTTCTGGGACAGTATAAATTTTCTGCAGCTCAATGAAAATAACTCTGGTAATTTTTTTTAAATTGTGTGTGTGTGTGTGTGTGTGTGTGTGTGTGTGTGTGTGTGTGTGTGTGTTGTGGTGGGGGTCTGTACATGAGTGCAGTACTCACAGAAGCTAGAAAATGGTGTCATATCTTCTGGAGCTGGAGTCACAGGGAGTTGAAAAATGCCCAATATGTGTCCTGGGAACCAAACTTGAGTCCCCTGGAACTTCTGAGCCGTCTCTCTAAACCCTAACTCTGGTAGTTTTAAGAATAAATACTTTTTGACACTCCAATGCAGATGTCTATGTCACTTTCCTTCGAATCTTGTGATCTCGCAAGCTTGTAACTGAACTGTTAGGATCTATCAGGAGTGATTCTTTGCAGCTTTCAAGGCTAGATCCAAAAGAATGATAAAGCTTTCACTCTGTTTGCTGGAACTTTACCTCTTAGTGTTCTGAGTCATCACGTAAGAAGTGAAAGTATTATGAGATAACTTGTTCTGAGAAGACCCAAGTCATATGACATGGTCATAGATAGATGTTCCAATTATCATTTCCAGCTCATTTCCATTTCCAAGTTTTTTCAGACTGGATATCAAACATGTAATTTTAGAACCTTTTAAAATATATGTAATTCTAATTCTTAGCCACGCCCAGTCATAAGAGTGTAGCACTGAGATGGCAGACCTTGTGCTCCCACAAGATAAGATACTTCTGTTGTCTCCTGCCTGAGTTACCAATCCACACAATCATTAACATAATAAAATATCCATGCTTTTTTTAGGTTTGAATAATACATTTCACAGCAATAGATAACCAGAATGCTAAACAACAAATGTGATTTATTCATTATTTCTTTGTAAGACTTTGCACAATTTAAAATTTTTAAATCAAATCTTTGTTCTACAAGTTTCTTCCAATCTTATGTTTAGGAGGTATGATTTCTTTTTTTTTAATACTTATTTATTTACTATGTATACAATAGTCTGTCTGCAGGCCAGAAGAGGGCACCAGACCTCATTACAGATGGTTGTGAGCCACCATGTGGTTGCTGGGAATTGAACTCAGGCAATTTGGAAGAGCAGGCAATGCTCTTAACCTCTGAGCCATCTCTCCAGCCCCGGAGGTAGGATTTCTATTATCTGCCATGGACCCCAAATGAAACCACATCATAAGATTCAATGACTATGTGGCTATGTCAACCAGCTAATATCACAAGCAACACAGTATAAGGCAAAGGCAAATTTCCTTTCAGAAGGGCAACTGACGTAGGTTTAGGTACTATGGCATTGTATTCATAAGCACAGTGCAACACCCAAAATTTAGATTCAGACACCTTCTCTTTTAGTTACATGCCTTTAAGTAAACTATTTACCTCCTTTGGGCCTCTGTTTTCTCATCTGTAAAATGAGAGCATCAATGTTACCTTCTTAGAGGGAATTTATAGGGATTAAAAGAGACACATATAGAGTACACATACTAAAGTCTTAATAAATGTCACCTTTCACCATTACAAAATGTTTAGAGTTGGGTGATCATGAGGTTAGACACAGGTCACTCAGGCAAATATTGACTAAAGGAGTTTGGTACTATGGCTTGATAAAGGGCTTCATGCTGACATCTAAGTAAAATCCCAAGTCACTCATCTCCTCAGTCACCTTGGGCTCTCACTTCTCATGTAGCTATGGGTGTGGTAGAATCACTTGAATTCTAGAAGCAGAAAGATGAATGAATCTTAATCTTGACACTTAGGCATATGAACCTGGGCTAATTAGTTAGTTTTCTATTTTCTTCATATTCACACTAAGAAACAAATACATACATTTATGGAGTATTATGAGAATGAAAAGAGATAATATATTGTAATAGCACTTGATAATAGCTCCTTTCAAGATGGGACAGGGGAGAGAGGGCTAAGGAAGATGCTTTAACTACGTTTTTATAATGCTTATTTATAAACAATTAAGATATTCTTGAGTTATTAGGGATCAAATCTACGACCTTATGCATGATAAGTTAGTACTCTACCAATGAGCTACATTCCTAGCCTTATATATGCAATTTACCACAGATAGACTGCCTCTGTTTGCTTGATTTTTTTGGTTCTAGATATGAACTCCACAGCCTTGTACATGTTATACACATGCTCTACCACTGAGCTAGATTCCAGGCCCACTGGTGGGATTTATTATGTCTCAAGTGCACAGTGTTGTTGGCCTTTGGTATGTTGGGATCCATGAATAGATGTGAATGTATGTTTGCTTTCTCAGGCAGAACAGAATCTAGACATTCAAACTTTCAGGCTTGACTTGACTTAAAAAAAAAAAAAACTTTAGTGCATTTCTTATAGACATAATGTTGAGTTGGGAGAAAAATAGCACAAAAGAATATACACTGTGATTCCATTTATAGGACATTTGAGAAAAGGCAAAACACTATGGCAACTCAGGCAGAATTTTGATTTCCTTTGTTGGGTGCTGCCTGGGGAAGGAAATGAGGAAGGCATTGGGAGTACTAGAAATGATCTAAATCTTGACCTGGGTATGGATGTATTTGAAAACTGGAGCACACTATATTCACTCACTCTCCTGCATGAGTGTTAAATCTCATTAAAAATGTCCCGGAAAGGTGCTTCAATTACTTCCTTCCTTTAATTTGGAGAAAGGGAAGATGAGAGCAATACAGAAGCTTTTACAAGTGTCTAGTCATAGACTAAAGCCTTCATTTCGGTAATTACTTTTAATTTAGTAGAAAAGACTTGATGTGGCAACAGCACTGTGATTCAGCTCCCTGCTTTCCCACAGCACTCTGTGAAATGAAGGCACAGTAGGGGGAATATATATATAATTCTTTTCCTCATCTATAAAGGGTTTATAAATTGGAATACCAAACTCAGTGCTGGCCATTTCCTGGTGAATTAATAGCCAGCTGGGGTTAACGGTCCTTGGTGTGACTTTAGACCATCAAATCTTCTTGCCTCTCATTAATTCACAGAAAAGCTCTGTGCCTTGATGGTTATTGTTTAAATACATTAAAAATAAAGTTGAGGGGCTGACTTAATGTTTAGCTGTGATAATGTAAAACACAAGGAAGCGTTCCCAATAGACACATTCATTGCTGCGCATTTTTATTTAACTCATTTTCTTCCATATTTGTGAGCAGTATGATGGGATGGTGCACATAGACATTCTTGCAGGTGTTGCAGCTGTGTGTGTTAGTGTGCGTTTAATGCTCAAAATTCAGCACAGAAAAACCTGTGCAGAAGCCTAACTAAAAGCCTTTATAATTGGTTCATTCTATCAGTGAACATATTTTATTTGAGTCCAAGAGAAATGACTTAGACACAAGAGACAAGTAAGTTTAGGAAAATATGGGTTCAGTAAATTAGCTGCTCTTTATGAATTTGGCACAAAGACATTTACAAAAGCAAGAGTTGTGCTTAAGGAGGCCCAAGAGAAGACTTTAAAATGGGGAGGAGTCCTTTAAAGCAGCATTTTTCCATTTGCCTCTTTGGAGGGTAGAAAGAACCTTTCCTAAGGGTCCTCTGTTTATTGCTCCCTAATGGAGGCAAATCGTCTTCAGGCAGTTCCAAGCAATTCTTGAAACAGAAAAGCACATGCACTTCTAATTTTTAAAATTCCTCTTCACTTAATTCAATAAAATGAACATTTGTTACAAGTGACTTTTATGTAAAGCTGAAAAGGGAAGAGGTATTAGACCATGAATTCCTTGTCATCTGAGGTTCATAAACAAGTGCAAAAAAAGAAAGAAAGAAAAAGTAAAAAAGGACAGATAGATCCCAGCTGCAGGGCAGACTGTTCATCCCTCCAACAAAGGCAAATTGCACTTAGGACTACTTCAAATTTACTCTTAATTTCCTATAGCTCAGATAATTCTTGGCATAATAGCGATGTGCTCAATAACTAAAGAAAAAGTGTTAGGGTCTCAATATGTACCCAAGGCTGGCTTGGAACTCATATGTTCAGAAAACAGATGGAGGACCAAGGACTCAGAGTTCACTGCTAGAGGAAAGGCCCTGGATTCCATTTCCACCAACAGCACAGCAAGAAAAGAGAAAAAGAAACAATGGAAAAGTCATTGTGAACATAAAAGAGTTATTCATTGGTCAACCAAATGATAGTACTCAAAGCATTTGAACTCTTTATTCCTCCTACCAATCAGGGCCCTCCCCACCCCCTTAATGGACATTACTAGACTTCCAGGGCCCAAAAAGGACCCTTACTTGGAAACTATTCCTCTCAAACTAATTCTTTGAATGTATGCAGTTAGGGCAGGGGTTCTCAACCTTCCTAAAACTGAGACCCTTTAACATAGTTCCTCATGTTGTTGTGATCCCCAACAACAAAGTTATTTTTGTTGCTACTTCGTAACTATCATTTTACTACCCAATCATAATGCAAATAATTTTGGGGATAAAGGGTTGGTACTTCAGGGGTTGCTATCCAGAGATTGAGAACTGCTGGGTTAGGGGATAAGGAAGTTGTCAAAAGGTCAAATTCATCAGCCCCCTTTGAGAATTAAGATCAGAAGACCTCAGGGCAGAGCTGGATATTTCATCTGAACTGACTTCCCTGGTCATTTTTTATTGTGCTGCAGTTTGAATTCACTGAATATGAGTCTTTCAAATTAAAAAATATCTTTTTTGCCTCATGTAAATTGAAAAGGTTTTAAAGTCATAAAGAAACCATCACTGCTACCAACAAAACAGTTTGTCTTGAGAGAAACTAAATTTTTAACATTCAAACTGCCCATAAATACTTTATAACTTATTTTATCAATTGAGAATTTTGTTTTAATTATTGCAATTTAGGACCACTTCAAATTCACTCTTAATTTCGTAAGGCTCAGATAATTCTTGACATAATAGCGATATGCTCAACACGTTAAAGTGTTAGGGTCTCAATATGTACCAAGGCTGGCTTGGAATTCATTATGTAGCTGAGGCTGCCTCCCAAATCCTGAGATTACAGATCTGTACTACTAAGCCATATTTTTTAATAAATATTTGGTCAGCAGAAGAATGAACAAATTAATACATGTAAATTCATATTTCAGTGGCCAGTACTCCTCTTTCAAAATATTATCATGATCAAAGTAGCATGGAAAGGAGACAATAAACTGGAAATGGTCTAAACTCCATAAGACTGGTAACTATTAGGGAATGTATATATGACACAAATCTCTGGTTTAGATGATACTCTTGGTAGAGGTTGCTTTTGCATAATATCTAAAATGCATGAAATTAACTTGCAACATCTGTATCAGTAACATTAAGGAAAGTTGATTGTGGCAACAAGGAAAGATGCATCTGGGATTTGTATTAATGTGAAATTTAAATGTTTACATAACAATTGAAAAATAAACTCACATTACAGATTAAATATCCCTTATCTGAAGTTTGAGGCAAGATACAATTTGGATTTTAGAATTTTTAAATTTTGGATTATTTTCATATACATAGTTGGCTATTTTATGGATGAATCAAATTCCAGACATGAGATTAACACGCATCACATGTACCTTGTACACATAACCTAAAGGCAATTTTATACAGTTTTAAAAACATTTTTGTATAAACAAGTTCACCATGTGTAATCTTCCACTGTAGCATCTGATTGATGCTCAAACGTTAATTTAGGATCATTTTAGACTTCAGATTTAGTAACTAAGGATATTCTGTCTCTCTCTCTCTCTCTTTCTATGTCTTTTTCTTTCTGTTTCTTTTTCTTATTTTTCCCTATAAACTGTGGATGGTAGTTATACTTTTCCTGCCTCCCAGGGTTGAGGACCACATAATATAAATTAAATTTCTATTGGTGAATATTCTTATAGCAACCACTTCACCTATGGATCTTTCCTTTCATAGCACACCCCAATATGCCCATGACCTTCATTTCAGACTATCTCTAGGATAAAATAAGATGATTTTTAACAGCAGCCAAAGACAAAAGTAATGAGACAGTAATACTAAGTGGAAAAGACTTTTTAAAACATCCTTTCTTAAATAATATACACATTTCATTTTCTTACCTAATTAGCAGTTAATCTCCAACTCATCCCATACTGGGCTCATAGCCTGCACAGGTCTCACCAGAAAGAATAGTGCTGTTCAGCTGCTGTGCTCTGTTCTCCTCCATTTCCAGATGGTTTTTTTTTCAATTTTTTTCAGCTATCTGAGTTATTTTCATCATGCTCCCTTTTATCTTAAGTTCACATAACCTCTACAACATGAATCTAGGGCAAAAGAGAAGAGATTAGATCTAACACTATCGATTCATTGATGTGGGCTCTGTTGGTTTTGATTTTAGAAGGTCAATGCCCTATGGGCCAAATTTGTTCAAAGGACACAAAGACAGTAATGATATAGGGCTTCCTGCCTTCAAAAATCCAACCACCACTGTTTAAATGCAGGTATCAGTGAGAAAAATGTAACGTGTCCTTTAAAAAGTAAGTCTCTGTGTAGATTAGAGCAATTCTATAATTCTGTTTTAAATAAATGATGACCTTTTAAAACATATAATAATAATTAATAATAAAAATAATATTGTTGATACTTCAGATAAATGGTTCCTGTTTCATTTTCAATGTGTCATTAGCTTACCATTACTGAAAATTTAACCATGTTTTTAAAAAATTTACAAATGAAAATGATGTTATATTAGTAATTTACTATAGATCAGGGCACTTCCATTACACTTACTTAATAGCACATTAATATCGTGAAAATTCCTTTGAATACAAAATTATCACCTAGTTGTGCTGAGTGGTAGGCAGAAAGAAAATGAGAAAAAAAGTACAAATGAAGAATTGAGGAAATGTTTATATATTTTAAATATATTTTAAGGGTTGGGGACATAGCTCAGTGGTAGAATGCTGGACTAACATGCACAAGGTCATGAACTCCCTCCTCAGAGTCACAAAAATATAAAATTATAAAGTATGAATAAATAAATTCAATAAAATATATTTTGGAATCCAGGTATAGTGGAATAAGCCTATAGTTCCAAAACTTAGGAGGCAGAGGCAGAAGAATCATAGTTCAAGACCAACCTGAGGCATGAAGTGAGAGCATATCTCAAAAAAATGCATTATCTCTATATAGTGATATGTTATGAAATATATTAATATTTTTAAAGGAAGAAGTACCAAAGGAAGCTTCTACATATGTGTGTTAGTATATTATTTTTAAAATAAAAAGGGTCCTGAGAAATAAAATCAGTCTTCACTGTCTACGATATTCACTACAAAAGTAATTACAATGGAAGAATGAAAGCATCTTTAACAAATGGTGCTGGCATAACTGGATGTCAACCTGTAGGAGAATGAAAATAGATCCTTACTTATCTCCATGCACAAAACTCAAATCCAAATGGATTAAAGACCTCAATATTAATCCAACCACACTTAACCTGATAGAAGAGAAAGTGGGAAGTAGACTGCATCACATGGGCAC
>PVIU01004316.1:0-128914 GCA_004026605.1 Ondatra zibethicus
ATCACAGAACACTGATAAGTGAAAATAATGTTTCACTTAACAGGAAGCTTGAATGAGTGGAATATTGCAATGGGCTTAATTAGAGGGAGGAAAATTAGTTTGGTCAAGTTTATACATTGGACAGACATAACTGAAAATGAAAGACATCCAATCGTGAGGGATAACATTCAATGGTATTTGCAAAGTATGTTCTTAGTGCATATATAAATGGAAGCTTGGTCCGGACACTGAGACATAATTTCACTTTCTCTTTTTGAAAAGAATATACTGACTTTAAGAGAAAATGGCTGTCATCATCAATGCCTCTGGCTTTTCCGGTCTTTCTGCCCCTTCTCTTCTGCTTTACCATCTCTTCCTTCTGTGATCTTTGAGCCTTGAGGAAAAGAAGTGTTATATGAGACAGATCTGTGTCAACTCACAGCGGCGGCTGTGATTGCGTGAACAAGCCTTTTGCAACACCAAGTCAGACAAACATCCAAGCATGCATTGGAGAGAGTAAAACAAAGTCCCACCCCTGGCTGGGAAGACATTAGCAATCAATGGCTGCTAGAGGAAGGATAACCGCTTTTCTTCAGAGATGTGGGCCCTTGGAGGTTACCCATGCTCCAGTGGATAGCCCCTTGCACACAAAGGCAAGAATGTGTAGTTTTAATCAGCACATAGGGTATGCGTGTATGGAGTTCTCAAATAGCATCTAAGGAAACAGCAAATACAAAATGGCTGTGTATATTTACATGTGTAAAATATAAATTAAAATTTTACTGTTGTTCTAAATGGTTCTGTAGGTTCACTGTTAAATATAGTTGGTGTTCTTAAAGTATTGGCCACATGGGATGATGTGGGTGGGGGTGGGGAGAGCAGGGCTTTTCTGATGGGTGAATGCTTTTATTTCAAACAAGATTGTGTCAATCAAAACTTTCACTCAGTAGGTGTCCTGTTTATCCCAGCCATGCTTTATGACAGATATAATGAAGGGCTCACTCCCACTCTGTCGCAGTAAATATCCAAATGAGATGGACTTCTTCAAAAACACAACTAAAGGATCCACTTAGTGAGAGGAAGCTCTGCCCTGTCTACCCTGCGGTGACTCCCACCCAGGAGCGCATGACTCATGAGTGCCAGTCCCCCAGCTTCCGGCCTGTGGTGGGCTCCTGAATGGATGCTGCTTGGTCTCTCTCTTCAAGGAGCTCAGGGTTCAGAGAAGACAAACACAGGTTATCTCAACACACTTTGATGAAGCAACAAAGCAAGGGTGGAGTGTCAGAGATGCTGAGCCCCATCTGGGCACACCTAACATGGACAGCTGAGATGAGGTCCTCAAGGCAGCTTGGCAGTGTCTCCAACAGCCTAACAGGGCTCTCCAAAAGAGCTGTGTGTCGCTCTCACATCCGTGGACATCCTCTGACAGCTTGTGATCTCAGGTCACTTGATTGGGTTCTGCTTTAGAATCTCAATTACAGTAATGCTCTGCATAATTGGCTAGAGAGAATCACCGCCGGCCTGAAGAGCCTGAGAGATGGATGCAGAGAAACTGGAGCGAGGCATGGAGTTTTGCCGGTACTCTCCCCTCAGAACGTCATATCATTTAGTTGCTATACATCGATCAGCCACACATCACGTTGTCATAATCTACAAAGCCCAGTTCATGTATAGGATAAAGTATGCAAAAGGCTTGGGGAAAGATGCTCATGAAGGTACTGAAGGGACTTGAGGGCTGGGTCAGTTGGTAGCACACTTATCTTGCAAGCACAAGAATATGAGTATCCCTCCAAATCCCACATTATAAAAGAACAAAAATCCTAGGCATGGCTGCACGTATTTGAAGTCCTAGAAGTGATAAGTCAGAGAAAAAAATAAGAATTTAAAATTGTTAGCATAGACTTTACTTTTTGTGTAGACTGTTTTATTCCCAAGTGGTTAACTCAGGTGCTGCACCATTGAAATTACAGAGCGCATAGTCTGTGGCCTGTGTGTGCGTGTGTGTGTGTGTGTGTGTGCATTCGGCTCCTCCAGCTTGGGCGGAAACCTCATTGTCTCACTTGTGCACTGACATCCACATGCTCTGCATTCTCTTACCCAAGAGTCCAAACATCCCAGTTAAAGTCCAGCTGTGGCTACTGTGACCTCCTTTCCCCCGCGGTCATCATTTTATCTCAGGTGTTGGCTGACAAGGGAAGAGTAAAGAAGCTGAGATAATTCCTTGGTGGTTGATATGTCTGAGAAGATCTTGTCTTCTCCACCCAGAGCCAGCTCTGGTTCAAAGGCAATGCCTGGCCTTGTGGATATGTGGCACTCCTGCTTACTCCGTACTTAAGGCCACATACATACTTTGGATGTGCTTTGAGTCCCAGGCATGGCTCCAGGAGGGACCGTCTGTATGAGATTGAGCGGTACAGAGAGAGAGAAGCCATCCTGTGGGTTGTGCGCAGTGCTCCCACTTAAACACCTGCAGTGCTCCCACTTAAACACTTGCTCCTCTCCTGGCTGGAGAGCGGCTCCTGTCTTCTAGGTACAGAGCCCCATGCACCACAGCACAGGAGGCAACACAAAGTTCCTGCCACGGCAATTAGGAGTATGGGCGTCAGTGGACATGTATAATGGAAAATAAGCAGAGATGCTTTCAACCAGAGAGGTGTTTTAGATATCTTTAAATGTTCTCATTTGTGGCTCTGTAAAATATTTGAGACGTTTTGCAAGCATTACTGTTGTTTAGCAAGAACTCTTATTCAAATCTTCTTCCTTCATGAGCACAGTCATTCAGAATAAACGGCTGGTTTCTACCTGCAAAGGGAGCGTCTGATCTGATCTTTCATTTCAAATCTTCTTGACTGAATATTGGAGAGTAGCTTTAAATGTGTGATTTTAGTTTCTAGCACAATATATATGGAAAGCAATGGATATATGTAATTAGTCAAGGAGACCAATTTCCAGGCATGCAGAGAGTGGTTTATAAGACACGCAGCAGAACGGACTCAGTTACCTACAGATTTGCAGGAAGAATAGGAGGATATCCACCAGGTAATAGCCTACCTCTAATAAATGTTTGCAGAGAGGCAATCCGTTGCATTGTGAGATCTTCTGGACATAAAAACTTGCATTTTGCTCCCATATATGAATCGAAAATATCACTTTAAGCTTTCCTTGAAATCATAGGCCGATGATGGGAAGGAGTTTTGGTTCCTGATGAGCAGTGACTCTGAGGCATAACCCTTGAGTTTTCACATATGACATCTCCGTTCTTGCCCCTGCTTGGCAGTGTGATTGGTGTAGTATGTTGCTGAGATATCCCCTAGGAAAGCATCAATGAGCCCGAGCAGGCCCAGTCAGCTCTGGTAAGAATGAAGAACAGAAGGATAATCTCAAGTGAAGCATGCCCGCTTTTCCATCCTCCCATCTCTGCCCCTTCCGTTCTCTGTCGTTATCCCAATATCCCCGGGCTTCATTTCGTTCTAGTTTGTATTACATGAGAGAACCAATGAGCGGCATGTTTTTTTTCAGAAGAAAACAGCTCAGGAGAAGGAAAATGAAGCATTGTCAAACCACACTCCACTTCTGTTTTGGTTTTTATCTGTAACTAGTTACAGGTCCATGGAAGTACAAGATAATTTACACAGAAATGTTACTTGTAACTCTGCCTGTTTCCCTCTACAATTGAATATGTAAGGCATTGGTATAATCTACAGTTTTCTGTTTTTAATGTACTTCTCTCACCACCTCTCCCCCTCTGTGTGTAAGAGAGAGAGGGGAGAGAGAGAGAGAGAGAGAGATTTGTATGTGTTCTTGGTTCTATGAAAATGTACCACCACCATTGTCAGTTCAGAACCATTACATCATGGCATGGCTCACTCATTCTGCACTACCCCTGTTCCTGTCCTTAATACTTGGCTATCACAATTTTCTCCAGTCTTCTAGTTTTGTATTTCAAGACTATTGCTTCTTAAAGGAAACTTAATCTTTTGAGACTCATTACCTAGTGCACATAAAAAACCATCCTTTGCTGAAGAGGTTTCCATAGTTTCCATTGGCACCACTCACTGCTCAGTTGATGAGTTACATTTGCTGGTACTCTAGCTCTTGGTCGTTATGAATATTTGTACATCATTTGTACCATTGAATTTTTCACTAAACCTTTGGGCTTGCATGGTCAGAGGTTGCTGCTACCCTTCAGAAAGTGAAGACTGAAATTACCATGGCCACTGTTGTTCATGGATGCCATGTGGTGTCTTCTCTATAGAAAGTCAAACTAGGATTTTATTTTTACAAATCATATATTGTTATTCACACTTTTTCTCTTTCTTGAGAACTAAAAGACTGTTTTTTCATATATTTCCACGGAAAATCTAAGGGATAAACTTCATATATATGAACAAATCCATATAATTCAAGTCAAATAAGTACGCAGGCTTTAACATATTTATAACATACACACATGCACACACACACATATTAAGTAAGAATGGATAAATGAAAAGCTGGGGGATTTGTGTGCAATTTACAACAGTATGCCTAGTAATCAAAAATTACAATTTACTCAAATTTATGGAATGCTTCTGACAAAGATATTATGATAGTTTATTTTCTAATGTAGTCAGATATATTTCTCCAACTAAAATAAATGTCTTGTGTACCAGTAAAATCATTTTAAAAATAATTTCTAACCCATGCAAGAGAAGGTTCTCAGGAGTCTGTGGAAGGAGATACAACATGAGAAATTCATATTTTATAATACACCATTTGTTGCTGCTTTTAATATTGGATATTATACATAATATGTGTCTTGTAATATAGCTACAATCAACTCTGAAACTATAAAATTAATTTCAAGAAGAGAAACTTGGATTGGTTTCCTTCCCATGGTAAGAGCTCGGCTTTTGTGTAGCCAGCACATTTTGGACGATGGAGCCTCAAGCTAATTATTTGTGGTTGCAGCAAACTGGAATATTTTTCTCAAAGGAATTAAACCCAAACAGAGCCCATGCTTTTTTTGTCTTCTTAGTCCAGGCTGGCGCACTCCCACATGCGACAGTGTGGGGCCCTTTGAGATACACACAGGAGCCACTTATACTCAGGCTACCCTGGGGGAGCATGCGTGATTCACCCTATCACCTGCTTGCGTATTTTGTCAGTCATCAGTGCCAACACCATCAGCTCAGGAATGTGGATTTCTTCTGCTTCCAACTGAACAGAAAGCCATAATAACAATCTGAGTCCTCTGTATTTTCTCCCATAGTTTTGGGAACAGAAAATGGTCCTGGTTTTCACTGTAGCAAGAGTGATGGCAAATGCCCGGAGAGACAGCCTGCCTGTGTGGCGCTGATTGAAGAAACTTATAGCTCAAAATCAAGCCACCTTTCTTTTTAAACCATACACCCCTGTTTTAGTTTCTATTTTAGTTTTGGTGGAAGATATCACAAGCTCTGCAGAACCTACGATGTATTCGTGTGTTAGTATTTATCGGTCCCCGGGCAGAGACAAGTTGAATTCTGTGGCTTCCCATGGAAGCTCATGTTGTTGTGAACTCTTTCTTTCCCTGGAAGCTCATTGTTTCCCAAGCATTTGCTCCTTGGGATTTCTATTCACAACGTCCCTCATGATATCAAATCCTATGCTCCGAACACTGTTCTGTGGGTTTAAGTTCTTTACAGTCTTAATTTTCATAAGTCCCTCTGAGAAAGCTATCCCTGTCTTTCAAATGAGAAAACTACTGGGTAGACAGCAGGCCTGCCGAAGGCCCCCATGGACTTCGCACAAACTCCTTTAACAGACTCTTGCTCCCAGCTCTTTGTACATGCCCGTAGACGACCCTACCCCATTGGCACTTATGTTAATACAGTTTCCATCACTGTAACAAGATACCTGAGAAAACTCATGTACAAAGATTCAAATGGTTGCTTGGGCCCCCAATTTTGCAGGTTTCTGTCAGTGATTGGTTAAATTTATTCCTGATCACATTGCAATGAGAACATGTAAGGAGGCAAACTCCTCACCCCACTCATCAGACAAAAGAGAGGACGAGGCCAAAGTCCCACAATGCCTGTTTGGGGTCATCATCAATGACTTAAAAAAAATCTCTCAAGAATGCCAGTCTTTCCATAATGTCCCCTTGGGACCATGCCTTTAACACATGAGCCCTTTGGGAGCAGTCAATAGCAAACTACAGTGAAAGTCAGGGGGATCCGGTGATGTTTCCCTCTGTTTCCTCAAAGCCAGAAAAGGGTGCTCACCAAGAAAATGTGTAATCTGTGTTGTGGCATCCTCTCAGGACCTGTGGTGACCAACAGTAAAAGTGCAGAATCACCATGCATGGCCTTTTTCCATGATTATTCCCCCTTAGACCCTCCCACAGCCAACTTCCATGCGCTGAGAAAAAAAAAGGGTGGGGGGAGAGTAAGCCATAATCAATCAATTTATAATTACTGTCACTGACATTCAGTAATTTATAATAAATGGTTATAGTCATAGCCAGCTATTATTCATAAGCAATTTTAAGCCATTGCATACTCCTTAGGTGCTCTAAGCCCCTGATCAGCACACATTTAAACACCTGAGAAAAAGGAACTGATTGAATCCTCACAATTTATGCTTTCATGTTCACGTCTTGCCTACAGTATTGTGAACTGAATGTGTCAGAGCTGGGCTCTAGTTCCACAGGGTCTGATTTTGGGAGACAGCCCTGCCCAGTACTGCACATGTAACTTCCTGGTTCAGCATGGTGCTCCTCATGCTAACTTTTTAAGCCCTATGAAAATACATGCAGTAGCAATAAAAGGGTATATTTTGTTGCAATAATCAAAGCAAAAAGATTTGTGATATAAGAAAGAAATCAATATGTCATTTACATGGAGGATACTGTGACTGCGCTGTTCTGCTAGGGCTATTTTGGGGACCGAAGCCACAGGCAGTAACCAAAGGAAAAGGAGAGATGCTCACCCGCAGCCTAGAAAACAGAACAGACAGATAAAACGACAGCAGTGGCCTGCAGCAAAGTACCACAAACCAAACAGACCCATTTCTCGCCGTTTTTATCATACACATATCATTCCTACAGTATCTAAGACTTTGAACTAAGGTCATTTTATTTTGCAATCATTGCCCATAGTGTGAGGTACTGCATAGAAATTAACTACTAAAAGCTATTTTCTGTTAGAGCCAGGGTCAAGACATACAGATGCCATCAATATGAGGATCTTTGTTCCTGTAGGGTAGAATCAAACATGAGTTTGAAAGCAATTTATTTTACAATAGCTTCCCTGGCCTGTGTTTTAGGTGCTGTGCTCAGCTTCAAAGCAAACCTAACACAAGCCTCATAGTTCAGTACCTTTATTTCATTTTGAAAGAAGTTGGGAGCAATCATGCCCCCACACGATTCTGGATAGAGACTGGTGCTTCAGGCTCCCGGAAGCCACAAAGGAAAATATATTTGAGAGAAAGTATCAGTAGCGACAGCTTGCTCTGTCTCACCTCTAAACTTTCATCTCTATTCTTTATTAGAAATGGCCCGTGGGCGGGTGAGGTGATCATCAGGGAAGGCAATGGTGGGACCCACTTTGCAGGGAACTCAAAGTGATCCTTCAGTCTAAACTAGTCTCACCACTCACAAACTTCATGACCTCAGAACATGGAAGTTATTGGTTGCCAGCTCGAAATATTCAAAGGACCTCGATTTTGCAAACATGATTCTGTCATTTTCCTCACGTGTGACATGGAGGGGAAAATGAATTATGTTGTTCTACAAATGGATTTTTTTCCATTGTACTAAATTCACTTATATAATTGAGGATGTTTACTTCAGGTAATCCCTAATGCTGGGTATGAGAATATCTGAGATACAGGCCTAACCCTTGATCATTTAGTGAACAGTTGAGCTTTTGGGGTTCTGGGTTTTGTTTTTTAAGTTGTATCCACCTTATAGCTCTTCTTAAGGGATGGAATCAAGCACACACACCAAGCAATTACATAGAATCCTGGAGCAGAGAAAGGAAAGTATGCATTTAAGGAAACAAAATCCAAACCAGCTTCCTCTGGGGATGTCTGCACTCTGTGATCAGTCTTACTGCTAATGCATTTTAACTATTTGAAAGAAATCAAGGAAGCCACTGAAGTGATTAATGCTTTTTGTCTGCCCCAAAGGAATATGATTTTTCTTCCTGAGATTTTTCTATTGTAATAACAATAATAATAATGTTCCTTATCATTTCTATGACATCATAAAACTGAAACGCTTTAGAAAGGGATGAACCAAAGGATAACCATATGGTAATATGATGTTATGCAGTGATTCACCTATTATTGTAGAGGAACAGACAAACCCCCAAAATGAGCAAAAACAGGGGCCCCACCTTCTCTTTGCAGCCATTGCCTTGGGCAACTTCCACCTAGCTCCATCACCTGCAAGGCGTTAGTCAAGAAGAATTGCCTGTGGACACCAACAATGATATATTCTCTAGTGGTTGGTGCGACATGAGTTCTACAGAATCAACCTTCAACTTCAGAGTTTCGACACCACAACCCCTTCTTTCTCACCTGTGTTCTGTGTAGGCTGGCCGAAGTGTCCGTCCTTATGGGCCCATCCAAATACAGGGTTTAACCTGGTAGAATCCATGCCTGACCTTCTGTGTTCAGGCAGGAAATAGCACCCTCCTCTTCTTCACTTGAGGCTTTGTGTAACCCAATCTCCATATAATGGACTGGAGCAATGTCCATCTCAGTGTCTCACAGGAGGAGAACAGGACACAGGTGACCCCAAGGGACAGTTCACTCACTTGCACTGCTTTAGACATGAGGAAGCTTAAGGCGTATCCATCCTCCACACCCCAGTGAGGGACTTTGAACTCTGGGTGAGAGGTTGGCATTGTGTTATGCAAGTCAGTTCAAAGCCGTAATGAGGCTCTTAGTTGCTGTATAGTCACAATCCTTAGCATCACTAAGTTCTTCTGTTAAAAGGAAGAAAAACATTAGTGAGTGTTGAGGAAAGGATCTGCTGTATATGTGGTCTTAGTACCAAATACATGGATTGCTTTCGGCCTGCAATAGTATGAAGATAGTAGCAATCCTCTCATTGTATCAGGGAAAAAGTAATATTAGAGCTCTCAGAGGCTGCCATGACAATTACCACATCTTCCTGGCTTCAAAACAACACAAATTTATTCTCACAGTTTTGGAGGCCAAAAGTTTGAAACCATTGTGTCAGCTGAGTGACAGGCCTTACAAGACAGAATAGGAAATTCCTTCCCCTAAAACCTCTTCCTGATTGTGTGGTTTCTTCTGACCTGTGTCTGAGTCACCCCAGTCTTCACCCCCATCTTCACCTGGCCATTGCCATGTCTCTGTGGGTCCTCTTCAGTCTTTTATAAGGATCTCGTGTTTAAGTCCCTCCTGTACAAGATCTGACTGAAGACAGTGAACTGATAATCGATCCTCAAAGCCCTGTCTGAAAATTACTTGCCATGCACAAGTTCCAAGACTTTGGTCTTGACTTTATCTTGGTGGAAAGCCACTGTTCATCCCACTACAGTGTGAGAATGTTTTCTATTCTTGTATAAATTGATGACATACACACTTAGAAGGCTATACCACCTTCAAAGTCTGTCCAGCCTTAAGATGCAGAGTAACAAAGCTTGGATCAGCACTAAACCGACCACGATTGTCTTACTTAGTGATTCTAGCATTCAGAGCACGTTAGGACTGTGAAACCTAATTGCTTACAGCAGACACTCAGCTGAGCCTACATATTTTCTGAACTTTTAGGTTTCTGGTGGGGCTTCACCTATACATTTAAGAAGTGCCAAAGGTAATTATGACACAAATAATATGCACTTAGCTTCGCTCAGAATCAAAATGCCCAAATACTAGTACATTTTTGGGAAAATGTCCATGAATTGATGTGTAATATTAGAAACATGACAGCAAATGCTCAATAAATAGCATTCTTAAGGGATCAGTGTGGCCTTGATGGCTGTGGTTAAGACGTACCATGGTGATTCTTGGAGTTTTTATGTGGAACAGCCTTATATTCTACAATACCTACTAAGAAACCTGCCCTCCTGGTCATTTTAGAAAATATTGACTTGTGTGTTACATTCCTACGGATGGAATTGTGTGGCTATAAATAGCTTTTGTATGATTCTGTATCTCTTTAATGCATGTAAGAGCTTCATGGAAATGAATTTGTAGTTACCTTTTTATGTGTCAGATCTGCCTTTAGTGCTTAGCATTGTTAAAATCTTTTCCATTTTGCTAATATGAGTTGGTTCAGGAGCAAAGCATGCTGTAATAGTTATTCGTTTCTAAAGGGACCATTCTTGTTCTCATTTAAATCAATCATGGTTTTTGCGAGTGCTGATTTCTACCAGAATTCCCCTTTCCCACATAAATGTATTCAGAAGCTGCCTCTAAGGTACAAATTAAGGGTCTAAAATTCACTTACTGTTAAAGGACTGATGAGTCATTCATAGAAGCTGCTTGATCAAGACAAAGATCTGGTGAAATGCCTGAAGAAAATCATTTTCAAAATGGTATCTGTCACTGATGGCCTTATTTCTCCTCAGTTATTGACAGAAAATGATAGTACTGTTAGAAGAACATACAATGGAAATTGTTCACAACCAGAAATTTCAAATGTATTTACCTATGTTATAGTTAATAAGTCACGCAAAATAAATCACTCATGTACGTGGGCCTACTCTGAAATGTCACTTGCATAAGATAGATAGATAGATAGATAGATAGATAGATAGATAGATAGATAGATGATAGATGATATAGAGAGATGATAGATAGATAGATAGATAGATGATAGATAGATAGATAGATAGATAGATAGATAGATAGATAGATAGATAGATTATATAGATAGAGAGATGATAGATAGATAGATAGATAGATAGATAGATAGATAGATAGATAGATAGATAGATAGATAGATGATATAGATAGAGAGATGATAGATAGATAGATAGATAGATAGATAGATAGATAGATAGATAGATAGATAGATAGATAGATGATAGATAGATGATATAGATAGAGATGATAGATAGATAGATAGATAGATAGATAGATAGATAGATAGATAGATAGATGATATAGATAGAGAGATGATAGATAGATGATAGATAGATAGATAGATAGATAGATAGATAGATAGATAGATAGATAGATGAGCAACTCCTAGCTGGATTGTTTTTATAAGATATGTTGTTAGGAGAAAATGTTCAAAATGTATGTTCAGTTGGTGGTAATATGTTATTATTTTTAAGCCACATTGTTTAAGCCAGAACAATCAACTGGAAAGAAGGATTCATAGGAAATGTTAAAATAAAGGCAAAAAGCTATTTTATTTCATTTTTAATTAAAAGGGGATATATATTTCTTTATTTGGCTACATTACAATGTCTAATACTATGCAAACTTATATTTCAAAATAACTAAAAATGCGTAAAACTGAATTATCCATAAGCTATTGCATAATGGATTGGATTTGTGAAAAAATGAGCTACCTTTACAAAAATTACCGAATAATGCCCATGTATCACATGGTATTACCTGTGAATCAAAAAAGGATATATGTCGTTATCCTTTAATGCATTATTAAATACATTAAAATTAAGATTCTATCTTGGTGGGGCCCTTTTCCTTCGTGAAGACTTATAGCCAGTTCCAGGAAGCTGGCTTTCCTGCTGAGTCCCCTGTGTGTCTGTGTTTAGAGGCCTTTCTCTGCTACTCGGCTCATGACAGCTGTGTTCTCTTTCTTGCAGTTCAGCAGGAGAGCAGTTTCATTGGCAGACACAAGGTAAAGTACGGCCATGTGTTGGAATCTTGCTCCTTCTAGATGCACCTCTACTGATTCATGTTCTCATCAACTTTAGATTTCTAAAAATGAATTAGAAAAAGAAGACAGTAGGAATTAAGTAAAGTTATGATAGCTCATGATTTGGGGTGAGCGGCTAACTTCTCTTAATTTTCTGACAACTGAATCTCCTCCAAGGGTACACATAATTGATTAGCTTTTGCTTCTCTGCTTGATATCGAGGCTTGCAAAGATGCTGTCTGTTAGATGTAGTATTTGATTGTTGAATAATAACCTAAAGTAGTGCTTTTCATTCTTCCTACTTCTGGGACCCTTTAATACAGTTTCTCATGTTGTGATGACCTGCAACCATAAAATTATTTAATTGCTACTTCATAACTGTAATTTGCATCTATTGTGTATTGTGACGTAAACATCTGATGTGCAGGTGACATGCAACCCCTGGGAAAGTGCCCTTTGATTCCCCCAAAGGGATCGTGACCCACAGGTTGAGATTACTGACTTGGAGCTTTAGCATTGTCCTATCGTGCTGACCGCTTTCTGTCTCCTTTCAGATGGACAGAAAGACATCGAAGATGAGCTCACAACAGGCCTTGAGCTGGTGGACTCCTGCATCCGCTCTCTGCAGGAGTCAGGAATACTCGACCCACAGGATTACTCCACAGGTGAAAGTAGGTTGAACAGAAGCCCCTCTGGGTGTCATGTCTTGGCATTTTTTTTCTTAAGGCGATCTCATGGGGCCCAGACTGTCTTCTCACTTACTATGTGTGGAGTCAAAGATAACCTTGAACCTCTGGTCCTAACTCCTCCATCTCTGGAATGCTGGGATTACAGTCATGTGTCTCCACACACTGCAATGGAAAGTTCATACTAGTCAGGCTCACTACAAACTGAGCTACATCCCCAGCCATAAAAGTGAACTAAACTAAAATAAGAGTACTGTGATTTCTTAAAACATAACATAATTGCAGATTTGCTAGTTGCTTATTGTTGTTGTGATAAAACACCACTACAGAAGCCGGACAGTGATGATGCATGCCTTTAATTCCATCACTCAGGAGGCAGAGGCAGGCAGATCTCTATGAGTTCGAGGCCAGCCTGGTCTACAAGAACGAGTTTCAGGACAGCTAGGACTGTTACACAGAGAAACCCTGTCTTGGAAAACACAAAACAAAAACAAAATAACTCACCATGACCAAGACAGCATATGGAAGAGTTTGTTGTGACTTAGGGTTGTGGAGTGGGGGTCTGTAATGACGGGGAAGGCATGGCAGCAGGCAAGCTTAGTGGGGAGCTCTCCGATCCCATTTTGTATCACACCAGGAAACATAGAGAACCAAATGGAAGTGGGGTATACACTCTCAAGCCCTGCCCCAGTGATGTAATTCCTCCCAGAAGTCTCCCTGTCCTAAGCCTCCCCAAACAGCGCCTCCAACTGGGAAACAAATGTCAGATATAGAGACGTTTCTTATTCAAACCGCCACATGAGCCATATGTAATAAAAGCTTCATAATATCTTTATCTTTCTTCTTTCCCAAAATTCCCCCATCACCAGTTAGGTTACAAAGTCTCCAAGTCAGCAGGTAGATCTAAGTTTCTTACCAAAGTTTCGACCTCTAGACAAACATACTTTATGAACTCATATGTATTTATTTGTTTAACTAACACAATGACTGCATTAAAATCAACTGTCACAGGTATGGATCATTGAGATCTTCATGACCCCAATTGTATAACAAGATAGGTTTTCCCTATAATATAACTAATTTTAACTACTCTGTGCTATGCCAAAGCAATTGGCAACAACTTCACATTTCTATATTTAAATTGCATTATTTCTATAGTACTTAAGGATTTACTCATTATTAGGTATGTTTTACACCTAGAAAGGTTGAAGCTTAGAAATACAGAGTGCAGGTACTAGAATGAGCCCTTTCCTGATAAAGTTCTGTGGACTTATTTCAACAAAATTTCACAAATGACACTATCACACTATTAAAACACACATTATATTTACAATGCAATCATTTAAAAATCAATAAAGCTTTTTAAAAAGCAAATTTTCTTGACTGCACATCAAGGTTTGTCATAAGAAAGAAAGACGTCAGAGTAAGATACCATAGTTGTTTTTAAAATAATTTAATTGACATACTAATTTCTCTGTAGGATCCTTTCTCTGTAGTTGCCATGGTGCTTACCCAGACATGCTCAAAGCAAAATTAATGATTTATACTCATAGAATAGAATGCAGAGTTGGCATTATACTTGGTCTCTATATTTATATTTTAAAATGTACAGTTGCCATTGCTTTTAATGAAGTTATGGTATCAAATTGTGTTTAACCAATATTTCAAATGCTTGCACACACATTTTACAGAGAAGGCAACATACAGCACAGCATGGCTTCTTGCTGAGGGGAGCATGAAAGTAGATGTCTCCTTTTTCATACAATAGAGTAGCATATTTAATTATTAGTTTTGGGAAAAAGTTATCCCTTAATAAGTAGAAAGTAGGGAAAAGATGAACAAATGAAAGAGAAAAAATCAGAGGCAAGCAAATTAAAACATGAAATTTAACCCCATTATATCAACCTCACTCTTTCCATAAGCACATTGAAATAGCTTCTGAAAATTTCAGTAATACAGGCATGCAGTTAACAAAAGTAAAATTGTTACATTATCTTTACATGAAACAAGATCAAGGAAATAAGTAGAAATTAAAAGACTGGGCAGCAACTGCAGTGAATGCGGAGTTAACTGAAGCAAACTGTTAAACAGAATAGAAACTAATACTAAAGACACAGTCAGGCTTTTCAGGGGCAGTGAAGGATCAAAGCTGTTTCCACTGATGTGACAAACAGAAGACTCTGAAGGAAAAGAACAGAACAGCCCAGAGTCTGGAAGTTAAGACAGAAATTCAAAACTAATGATCAGTCAGCCCTGAAAGCATACATACAGGTAACATTATACATTTTGGAACATACATATATATGTATGTATACACACACAGACACACATAAATGCCTGTATGGATGTAGTGATAATTAATGACAAAACAGGCCATGGGTTTGAATGATCAAGGAGAGGTATATGGGAGGGGGACTGGAGGGAGGAGAGGGAAATGGTAAATGGTGTCATTGTAATCTCAAAAATGAAAGCAATGAATAAAAAGCACCAATTTGACCTTTTCCATGCACATTTAGATAGGCTGCTGAAAGGAAAAGTAGAGGCCGTGGAAGTGGTCTCATAGGCAGACTACTTAATGTAGCATGCACTGAGACTATTCCTCAGTCCCCAGAATGGGGCATAGCTGAATCTCACTAGTTTGTATATGGAGGCAGGAGGATCAGAAAATCAAAACTACTGAAGCCAGCCTGGATTATATAAGTTTCTATCTCAACCAATAAATAGCAAGTAAGAAAATATTTTAAAAACAACATATTGAATATATTTTCAACTTTTCTCATTTGATTATAAAAATAATCTAATTAGGAAATTTTGACATGAAGGATCAGAGAAAAAATAAAGACATCAAATAAAAAGTTTATGTTCACTGATAATAATTCATAAAAATTAAAAATATAAAATGGTAATAGAGGGAATCATATATATACACATACATACATACTTCTGGGAAGCATTGCCTCCGATAAGAAAGTTATGCACTATTTACAAAACAAGAATATTTCATAATGAAACTTCTATACAGTGGATATCTAAACTGTTATCAAAACATATAGGAATGTTGCATTTATTTTTGGAAAATCTTAAGAGCAAACAAGAGCTGGAGAGGCAGCAAGTGGTTTCCTCTGCACGCAGCCTTTGTAGAGGACCTGAGTTTGTCTCTCAGCAGCATTGTCAGGCAGCTGACAGCCACATCCAACTCCAGCACTAGGGCTCTGCTTCTGCCCTCTGGACCCCAAAGGAACCTTAATGCGCATGCACACATTCTCACTCAGATACATACATAAACACATTAAAGGTCATTTTTCCAAAACTAAATGGATAACAACAAGAAAGATGGAAATGGTATAAAGTATTTCAGAAATCAAACAACAAAATTAAATAGTTGAAAAGATATATGATATTTTGAAGTTGAAAAGATGTATGATATTTTATTGTAATAAGCGACCACACTTACCTTCTCAGTTGAGAGGCTCTCATGGATTTAAAGGACATTAAAGGAGTGTCTAGTGAACTCGTTTCTTCTCTTGAAGTGTGTGCTCAGAAGTCATCCACAGATGGCATGACCCTTTACTTCTATGCCTTACAGGCAGTTAAACACTCCAGTTATTGCAGATATATTTTGCCAATGTTCTGTCTTTTAAGGAAGCTCATGTACTTTCTTGTACTGAGTAGTCTGATTAAAGATAGCTAAGATTTTCTCCTAAGCTCTGGCACGCAGCTTTAAAGAAAGGAAAAGGAACTGAAGCAAACTGCCCTCTAGCAAGGCAGCGGCTCTTCAGACCTTGGTACGCTCTCTGGGATCCATAGGAGCTCAGTCATATAGTATCTGCTTTGCATTATAACTGTGAGATTTGTTCATTTTATTTTGCAAAACAGTAGTTAACTTTTTCATTACTAAATAGACTTAGATTGTAAAAATATACTACAACTCATTGGTCCTTTGGAATGTTGATTGCTATTTGGCTGTTTTCTAATTTGGGCCATTAAAATTCTATATGTTTAAGTGCCGGACGATGAAGGCAGCACCTGAAATTTTGTGCCAAGAGATGCTGAGCCATAGCCATGTGGGGAACATTGTCACTCAGGAAAGAGATTTGTTCTTAACAATTTCAGAAGCACTTTAAGACTAAAGTCACTGTATAAAATTTAGGGGGGGAAATGAAAATGTTAGACACGACTGTGATTTCAGCTATCAATATATTGCTAATGTCAAGTGTTGAAAGGATCTGAAAATTAAAATGTTAGTCGTTTCCTGTATGTCTATCAGTTAGGGATCAGATAGAATAAAGATTCTATTCAGAGGAGTTTAACTAAAAGCAGTTTAATTAAAAGACTATTTACAAAGAGATAGGCAAGATTAAAGGAGCAAACAGCACATGCTGAAGCTCCCAGGAATTAGCAACAAACTGACAGAAGCTGTCACCACCCTTGGACCTGAAGGAACTTGCTAGAACTGGTAAAAGCAGAGTAAAGCAGCAAGTATGCAGTACCAGTAAAACCTAATCTCCTTGCTGCTTTCCTAGACCCCTCCCTCCTCTGCCAGATCCCACAAGTGCCTCCTTCTCAGTGGAGGATGGAAACGAGTGAGTGTGAAGGCCCAAGGTTTAGCCAGCACAGCAGTCCACTGTGTAGGGCCATAGTATCTGCCGTGGATGCTCTTGGTCTAGAAACAGCACATAGATATGTAGCGCTCTTGGATACATCCATCTAATTAGAGTAAGCACATCAGATTTGGGGAGTCCCTTGTGATTATTCAATCAATGACTTCATTAGCTAGAATAGCTGTGAACTAGCTAATGCTAAATTGAACCTGGCATCATGCCCTTGAGTCTCCTAATCCCTACCCAAAGGGGACTGAAACAACACTAAATAAGTCTAAATCAGCCCGGAAAAAAAATTATTAAATAGAAAGCTGTTTCAATACCTGAGCAAGAGGGACTTGATTTGTTATATTTGAAGCTTTTGTTGTTTTTCTTCCCAAGGACTGATTAAAAATAAATGTTAAATCGTAGTAGACTTGTCTTTCAAATGCCATGATGAGCAGTAACTGCCCAGCCTTACTAAAGTATGGTGTAAGTTGTAAATATTTCCCAATTGTCTTTGTGAAATGCGCTGTCCTGAAGAGCATGTAAACCGTGGGCACCCTTTGGCACCCTGCAGTGTGTGTCGCCAAGTCAGCAGAAGGATGGCCTCAGAGTGTAGCTTTAGTTAAATGAGACAGAACAAGTGATCAACACAAGCGATTTATGGGAGAATTCTAGGAACCGTAGCTTCTCAGTGTCCTGTGCAGCTCGGCCTGAATGAACATGGATCTAGAACTTCGTTTAACTCAAGCATCCTTGGAGATACAGATATGACAGATAAGGGTGATGGTAGCTCAGCCAATAACTAATAAAAATACTGTCAGTCAAAATCAAAACTAAAGCTGGACCAATACAGGAAGAAAAGGACAGCTTGGGAGAAAATGACATGTAAGTTAACCAGAAATTAAGTTGTCCAATATATTTTACAAGAGTGATTATTTCTTTATTTAGTGTGCTATAAATAGATAGAAATATTAGCAATAAAAGTGAAACATATGAATCAAACTAGCTTAGCACATGGAAGCCATGGTCAAGGGTCAAGGGTCTATCACGGTGGAAACCAAGTCTAGATTCAACAAGATAGAAAGCCTTAGGGTCTACCTGGCTGCGTTCTGAACTTTGTCCCATATCTTCTAGCATGGAGAGATGCTGGGGCCCCAGCTGCAAACATGGAGCTCTCTTAAAGTGTGCTTGGGAATTCTCGGAGGGGGCAGTGTGTTGAGACTATTGCAGAGAACCCTCAAAGTCAAATGGTCTTCACAATACTAAGAGAACAATGCCTTTCAATGATTTTTTTTCTCCCACGTGACAGTTCAAGGGCATTTTCCTAAGACCACAAGGCATGTACTAGCATCCATGCTGTAACAGCAGGAACTATTGGCTTACTAGTAGTTCGTTCTAAATACCGCAGCATATAATCCACATCAATCGAAGCTGTTAAAGGTCCTCCATTATGTGAGACCAGAAAGTTTGAGAGCTGCTAGAATTGATAAATGATGTAGCACCAGTTTATCTCTATGTGAGAAGACAGATCATAAGAAATATGGACAAAGTTCACACGCACCCACTAGACCCCAGGGACAGGGGCAAGTTCACCACTGTGAGGTATCACCACGAGCCAGTACGACCCAGACATTGACTGCTGCATTTTTCAGAAGGCTTTTCTCCTTCATGACTGGACTCCATTAATTTTCCATTCCTTTTCAAGATTTTTGGTACAGAGAGATGAATCTGCCTTCATTGAGTTATTAATTTAGTAGAATATATTTAGTATTTCCTCTTCATTACACAATAGTAGTACCTAATGATAAATAAGAAGAGGATAAACCTTTATAAAGAACCACTTGGGAGCTACAAAGTGAAATAAAAACACTGGTTACACTCCCAGGCTCTGTAAAATTCTTTACAAAGCATTGCGAACTAAAATTACATCTTTGGCCTTTGTGCTTTTGACAACTATGCTTTCTCAGTCTTCTCTTTCATGTGCAGATCTAAAGGAACAAACCCTGCATTATCTGAGACCCTTACCAACTTTGGATCTATGTCCCTGCCTCAGGCCAGCTTGCAAAAGCAACAAGACAATGGCATTTGTTGGAATTAAGTCAGTTTAAAGTCTATGTATGAACTAGGTCATCCTGGCACCATTCAAGTTTTAATTATCACAGAAATTATTTTCCAAATCGTAATCAGCTAATAAGGGCTAGTAGATACTCTGTATACAGAGACAGAAGTGAAACACAGATGCCTCTCTGTTCATAGAGCAGCCCCGTCAGCTCTAAGCCTGCTTGTGTAAGAAGCCCCTGGAGTTCTGCCCTCAGGTACATTTTGAGGTGGTGGATGAGTTGGGCTACTATTTCTAGGGAGCCTTCTCCCTGGAACTCCTCCAAATGGCAACTCATAAATAGGTTACTAATGAAGTTCGAGAGAATATAACCAGTTTAGCACCACCAGGTATATCTTCTAAGTGTCTTGGGAAAGTGACTGGTTCTTTTAGAACCCATGAAGAAGAAACCTTTGCAATAGGTAAAAAGGATGCATGGTTCATTTTAAACTAAGTCAGTGTTTATATTCTGCAGAACAATTTGTGATTACTGTGACCATAATAATCTTACAAATAATTATGCATCTTTTCCTTTATTTTGTAATTTGTAATAACACCTTGGTGCATAATCACCACTCCATGCTCCACCTAGTTCTACCTAGTGTTTGCAATAGGCCAGCTGCTACCCCTTTCGTTTAGTATTGCGGTAAGGGTTTCCTCTCATTTCAAACAAACAAAAAGAGTTCTTCATTTTCACATCATTCTTATCCTCCGCCAATGATCAAGTAGCAAGAATGCAGAAATGAATGCCGATTTCTCCACTGTTACAGAGGTGTGTGAGATTTGGTACAATTATTTTTCATTGCCTGCATAAAAAGTTTTCTGAATTATCTTGTAAAAAGTAAAAGTTTGACTCCAGAATATATTTCTGGTCTTCCTGAGAAGCATAAATTTAGCTAACATTGTGAGTGTGAGGAATCCCCCTTCCTGAAGTGGGCATCATTTGCATGTTTATTTTTCTGCTGATTATCCTAAATTAACAGTCTCATAAGACATCTCTTTGGGCACCTGTTCAAGGCTTGCTCAATCCTCTTCGGTTTTTTTTTCTTAATGTACTTTTAGAATGGTAAATAATTCTTTGAAATGAACTCTGTAAACTCTGCCTTTGAAGGTCCTGTGTCCTTGGGTTTCTACACACCTCTACAGGTGACTCTCACAGCCACACTCCTGCTGTCTTGTTTTATTTATGTATGATTGAAGTCTGTTTTTATAGAAATGACTTGGGAAATTATTAAAGACCTAAAATATTATATTAGCCGAGCTTCATTGGAGTCTGAAGTGTCTTTAAGATCTACAGATGAAGTCCCATCATCTTCTCAAGCTCCAGGATTGAAAAGTAAGGCAAGAAGTCTCCACACCTGGAGTCCGACACACGCCTTCCTGCCACTCATCCTTGTACGAACGTGTTTCCTGTGCTGGGTTCTTTGCTCCTGACACTTAAGCAAGTGTCTCCCTTTCCACCCTGTTTTCCCCCTGCTTCTGCTGTGATTTCCAGACTCATGTCAGAGGACTTTGTCCGCACTGCAAGGAGTTCCCAGTCTCCATCTCTGCTGCCACTCAGCATCATCCTGCTATTGCCTTAGATGCCTGAGGTTTTTATAAAAGTATCCCGTGCTAATGCATTGTGCCACCAGAACCCACGTTCCTATAGTTTCAGCTTCCATCCCATTTTCCAAGGCCCTTTCTGGTGCAATGCAGTACACAGGATGACAATTGAAACTTCTTGGAATTGGGTCTGTGAAGAACTAAGGTAGCATGGCAGGACAGGGTTAGCTAAGGTAGCATGGTGGGACAGGGTTAGCTAAGGTAGCATGGTGGGATGAGGTTAATATTCCCTGGACAGTTGGCCATCAGGGAAAGGTTCATGGAGAAGGTGTTATTTAAGCATTTGACATTTGAGAATGAGCTTTGCAGTTAGCAGAGAAAGAAATTTCAGGTTGAGAAAACAAGAACAACTTTCTCATATTGACAAAGATTTTAGCTTTTCAACTCCTGGATGCGACATTAAATGTCCATTTGTTTTTAATTCTTTTATTGCATCAGGCCACTTCGCTGAACGATGTATTAGATACCCCCACCCAAAGAAAGGAAACGGGAAGGGTGTTGAAAGAAAGCGATAAGCGCTATGTGAAACAGCACTGTGACTTGTTTCCAGGAAAGCAAATCCTGTTCAGGGTTTTACTGATAGCAGAGTGTGTGACTCTGTGATTGGGCAAGTAGATAGTTAATAATAAGGATAATGATGATTAATAATCATAGTAATGATAGTTAATAATAACAATATCACATAACAGAAGTCACATAAAATCTTGAGTCAAGAATTTCCATGCTCACATTTGGAGAGGTTAAAATGTGAAGCAACACAATAATGCAAGGCCTTGGGTAAGTATACTGCTGAAGCCAGGCAGCCATGTTTGACAACCCCCCCTCCCCAGAAATGTCACCACTTACTGAGTCATTTCAGCTGGGGACTCTTCAGTTCCCTCAGCGGCAGAGAGACTGACAGCATTGTTCTTGCTGAGACTATTTTATTGTCCACTTGTTAATAGGTGTAAGGTGCTCAATACAGTTCTTGGGACCTAGTAAAGAGCACCTGCTGTTGCCATGACGACTCCTGCCAAACATCTGGCTGTGGAAGTATGTAAGAGGACCAGCCCCACATCTGCTGACTTCTTCTGGGTTGTTTTTTTTTTTAGTACATACCCCATCATTTTGCTTACATTGTTGTGATTTAAATGATGACTTGCAGACATAACTTAGGGGACCTCTGGCCTTTCTGTGTTAATGGACACAGTGTAGTTTAATTGGGATTTAATGTACCTGGAACAGATTTAATATATCTGGAGCAGATGTTCAGCTAAGTCAGATAAGAACTGGAAATTGCAGATACAGTCTCCTTAAAGCTTTGCAAACATATATACATGGTCAACCACATGTGGTCATAGATATTCTTAAAGTACCCAGTTAATTTCATGAGAAACTGACTGTGTATCATGGTGTCTGTGTTAATATAACCTGTAAGTGGGTCTAAAGCTCTATGTAAAAAAAAAAATAGCATTCCAGCCTTTGTATTTACTGAGGTTGAACCTGCTTGATCAGCAGTAGGCAATCAGCTCCTCCCAGCCCCTGGTGGGACCCAGAAGTTAAAGTTCACTGGGAAAATAATCTAATCTGAGAAGTGAAGACTTTGCCTGCTGCAGGGGCCTGTCTGTTTTGTAGACTGTTTCATCCTGAAATGCTGACGTGTGCGTGAGACTTAGTATTTTGGGTTTAAAGGACAGCACTTCCTGGACGAGGAGACAGAAGCCTGAGGTTCAGGGCTCATTTTCAGCCACTGGGGCTGAGACATCAGCTCTAGTGCTGCCTGTCCCTGTCTGTTCATCTCCTGGGAACAAGAAAAATGTCAAGTGCAGCCTCTCTGGAAGGCTGCCGTGTGCTCTTGCAGTCAGTTTATATGTATGAGCCTATTGAGGTATTTCCCTCACATTCAGTAGCCCTTGCTCCCTGCATCCCATAGAAGTAGTTGCATCAACTATGGCAGTTCCTGGGAATTTTTCTCCTCCATCCAGTCAGAATGGGAAGGATGGATTGCTCAAGGACAAAAAGACTCTCTGAAACACAAACTGACTAGGTCTCCCTGACTTTCAAGGAACAGTCCTTCCCAATTGACTTCTAACCCAAGTGCAGGACTCTTCTTTGATAGGCAAGCTCTGCAATGACCAGTCTTGACCTTCTGGCTCAGTTTTCTAGAAGCACACATCCAGAGCATGACTTCGGTTTTCTGTAAAGGCAGAAATTGTCAACCTCTGCTGCTTGGAGTTAGAGTGTCTTCCGGTGCAGTTATTGGTGCTGAAGACAGTATTTTCATCCATGCAATTTAAGGCAAAATGTCCTCTGTTTCCCCCACTAAATTCTTCCACATTACCCCAACATCCTCCAGCACATACACTCCACGGCCTCAAGATTGTTGCCTAAGTTTGATGCTATCCCAAGCAACCCTACTTATAAATCCAGAAGTCCTAAAGGGAGAAGAGAAATATAATTTAAATCCCTAAACTAAATTCTTTAAAAATCTTTGGCAAATTTATATTTTTCTGCCTCGAGGAATGCACCATGACATTAATCAAGTAATGGAAATTCGTATGCAATTTTTGTTTTCCATTATAAAATAATTTAGGGATATTGTGTGATTTTTAACCATTTTCATATTTTCATGTATGCATGTTTTCCAAAACTGAAAAAAAAATCTTGCTCATTCGAAGTCAAATGAACAGTGGGAAAAAGACATTGTAAGGTGCACAGAGGGCCTGAGCTATTGTCCCAACTGTTTTGTCCTTGGCAGGTGACATGTCGGTATTGCGATGTGATGATACTGCATGCTGGGGCAATTATCATTGTCAGAACACATCTTGGTTTCAGGGCTTGAGATGTATTAGTGGGATAATGAGATAGTGAATCTTGGTTTGTTTTCATTGAGTATTGATCAAATACATGACTGATTCTATAAAAGATGAGCAGGTTTGATTACCCCATGATGCATTTCTCAGGAGCAGATAAACTATAATTTTAATGGCAATTCATTTTTTAAAAAGAACTTGATGTTGTTATTTGAAAAATCCTATATAAACAGCATTTGTACATTTCTGGGAATAATTGTGTGAAGTCATAGGACACAAAATTATTTTGCTTGCTACTCAGGAAAACTTCATTGGAGTAAAGTCACATACTCTCTTAAAAGGCAAATAGTTAAAATATGTGGGCATTTTGCTTTGTGGGTTATGTTAAATGATGTGAAAATGTTTCCCTCTTAATTCTCTTTGTTGAGATTTCAAACTCTATGCACTGTTGTTGTGTCTGCTGTGACCTTCCTTGCCCTTGAAGTGCACTGTGGGAGGAAAGTGTGCACAGTGCAGGCTGTTATGTGCCCATCTACTATCCTGAATGAGATAACAAACTAAGACAATGTGAAACTCCCTGTATCTGGTAGGGAAGAGCCATTGCTCTTCCACCATGTTCTCTCTCTTCATTATGGTCTTCACTGAGGACCGGAACTAAAGCACTTGGCCAGAACTCTTCACTGCTCTTCCAGTGAAGACCTGTCTCTTCTCTGTGGACCACCACCCCACACAGAGTTTCCTACTATGCTTTCAAAAGCTTTTCCAGAACTCTGCCTGCCCCTTATCTACAATGGAGAGACAAACTCTTTACTCTGCCATAGCTGGCAGCTTCTACCACTGTAATCAGGACAGGGGACTTCTACTGTCCTGAAGGAAAGGGAATGCCTCTCCCCACAGAGACAGCAGCATCTGGGCGATTAAGCTTGTAATACCATCAAAATAGATTACCTGGTCATTTTGCAAGCTGTTCAAAACATAACTGCCTGATGTATACTGTTTCCTTGGGATGATGTTTTGTATTGAAAGAAAAAGAGTTGCACTTGTACTTTTGTAAAATCTTTCATGATAAGGTTGGGACTAAATGGAAACACAATTTAAAACGGTATCCTCGTGTTTTGAAATCCCAACAGGGAATGAGGGAAGGCAGAGACCTTAAATGGCAAGGGTCATGTGAACCAATACACCTAAAAATAGACAAGTTAGAGTTGTCAAAAAATAGTCCTTGTCAATCCAGGATTTCATCTGAAAGAGAATGTTATGTTTAAAGACAAATAAGAACCTTGAAATTTCTCGCTTAACAGAAACGATCCTGTTATTTTGAGAAGCAAAGCAAGCATCAAGGATGTTCCATGACTGTCTTGTAGGCCTAATGTTTTATTACTCTGCATGAATGAAGAACTGGCTTCCTACCATGTTGCAAAGAAACACGAAGACATTGGTATCACCAAATTCTGGCTCCCCTAACACTATTCCTCCACCAGCCATCTCAAACACACCCAGGGGAAGCTGGCAAATACATTCTCACTTCTCGGTGAAGGTTTAAACTCCCAAAGTGAATATTAAGTTTGAGTTTTAATTTTTTTCCTCAAATAAAATGTGTAAACTCTTACAAGAATTCAATGCAAGTGAAATACAAGAAAATAAAGCCAAACTGTACGTGTAAAATGTGATAAAATTTTAAGGCCAAGACCTGCCCATCCTCCCTTCATTTGCTATAATGCACACCATGTTGACAGCGTCAATCTTAACACCATAACTTTCTCTTTGTTCTCCTGCTGAGCATTTCTGTGATGGCAAAGATAACTAGTCCACAGGGACTATATGAGACCAGGGTGAATCCTACATCGTATGAACAGCTATTAATATTTTAAGCACTGTCTGCTCTCTGGCACTGGTATTACATCATTATTCATACAAAGGAAGCTCTCACTGATCAGAAGGTTTTTGAGTGTTTTAGCATGCCAGTCATGAAGTGTGAGATATAATTATATTAATGCAATTAAAATGTACAAAAAGGTGAAGCTTTTTTTTTACATTATTTCAAATGTTTCTGATATTCTCTGATCCAAAAATAACTACTTGATTAATTTGCTTCATAAGAAATATCTCTATGTAGGTCAGGATGAGATCATTTGAAAAATCTACTCCTCTGAGAACTTTTAACACACACACACTCATCTCATCTGGAGCTGAATTATATGGTCATTTTAGTTCTCAGAATTCAAAGCGTAGAAGTCATGTGCATGTGATAATTCTAGGCTACTCTCAATAAATAATACATGTCATTTCTGCTTCACTGAGACTGTCACTGACTGCTCTAAATGACTTTCAACGCAGGGCCCAGCCTGCTCTCCCAGAGTGCACTTCAGCTCAATTCCAAACCTGAAGGGTCTTTCCAGTATCCGGCCAGCTACCATAGCAACCAGACCCTGGCCCTGGGTGACACAGCCCCTTCTCAGCTCCCAGCACGCAGCACACAAGGCCGAGCTGCCGCCCAGAGCTTCAGCCAGGTAAGGGTCCTTTGCTCTTTTGGGAGGGTGTGCTCCCAGGGAGCAGTGGTAGAGCCAGGGGCACAAGGAAGGTGGGATCCAGAAGGTCTCTGTGAATGTGTTGAACAACTTACAAAAGGTCCTTTGCTGAGAATGAATTGAAGAAATGTCAAACTATGAATGTGGAGTAATACAGAACGGGCAACATTTTCTTTAGAAATATCTGTGAATTGCTAATCTCGAGTCTCTGTTGTATGTATTTAGCTGCATTAATATGTAAATGAGCATATAGTCACCAGACTGACATCTATCTGTGTTATCAGTAGATCAGATAGTCTGGATCTCTGAGTTTACCTGGGAAAAAGACAATAGTCTTTATCCTTAAAAAAAAAAGTCATGCAATTATTCTTTGAAGTTAATCCTATCAAGGGCCAGTATAAACTCTTAATCAAGTATATGGAAGTAGACTGTACATAATTGAGATTAGCTTAGGAATAGTTACACTTTGTCAAGTCAGATTTTGAAGTATACCCTTAATTGTTTCTTTAAGGCATGTAAGTATTCTTACAATTTCACAGCATAAATTTATTATCTGTAGTTACAGACAACTTGGTTAAAAGCAGCCAGATCTAACACATGGGGTACTTTTTCCAGCAGAGCTGAGATGGGAGCAGACCAACTCAACTCTAAGAAGCTTGCTGGCTATTGGTGCTGTCTTGGAGCAGCTGCTTTGCTGGATAGCCCAGAAGGCATGTAATTTGGGAGTAATAATATAGAAATGCTGAACCAGAAAACTAGCCATTTAACCAAATCATTAGGGTTCCAGCCAGACCCCATTTCAGAAATTTCTCATTCAGATCCATTGGTTTTTCCGAAGCCCCTGTGATATATTCTGGTCAATATTCACAATGGTGTTACATCTCCCCTTCAAGCAGGATTCATTATTTGAATGTCTGGGAGTTAAGAAGTGCTGCAAGGGCAAGTTAGCCCAAATTGTGGCTAATGGATGATGAGCTGAGTAAGATCAGCAATCAATAGTAAAAATGTGTATCCATTCACTCTACAAATTGAAGTTCTGAAGTGATATGAATCGTTTCTGTCTTGCTCAGAAATCCTGCCCCACTGTGACTATGAAGCAATGCCATCAGTGTTTAAGATTCCGGTTTCAACTTTTAGAAAGATTCTAGTTTATCCAGCCTTCTAAGAATTTGTGGAATGGCCATTGCTAATTCTGCAGTAGGCTGTGGGGATGGATTCTGCCCTCGTTGTACCCTCTCAGAGCCCCATCAGTCAAAGGAGTCACTGTCAGACAGCTCCTCTGTGTTTCTAGAGTAGGCTAGACTTTCTTCAGATGCTACGGTGAATTTACACAGTTGAATTGTAGGACAGCAGATATACAGCCCACCCCAGCAAATGTCACATCCAGGAAGTGATGTAGCCTGTTTTATCTCCGCTCTGTCTTCTCCATCCCGGAGGCTCTGCTCATCCAAGTTGCCCACTTAGAGTTTTTCAGCAGGCTATGTGGATTGCTGCCCCTGTCTGCTTAATTCTTCTCAGCCAACGTTGGCTCTTATAAGCAGCCGAGCTTCCCTCCCATTTACTTCATCTATGATCCCATTATTCATCGATTCACCAAATGCTAGTTTATATCCTGAGTCTGTGTTCTTTGGATGGTGAAGTATAGAAAATAGACATGGTCCTGGTCCTCTTGGACCCTTTATTCTAGGAGTATGTATGAAAATCAGAAATTTAACACTTTAAATAAGCAGCATGCATCGTATATATCATATATTAGAAGGTGATGATCACCGAGGGAGGGAAATGGACACAGAATAGGATAATATTCAGAGAGGAAAATAAAACACTATAGAATTTTGTGGAGAAGACATTTAGGTAAGGGCACATAGGAGAGATACATGGTTATCTGGGGGATGGTGAGTGTAATGGCCGCCAGGTGGAGTTGTCTGGAGGTTATCTGGGGGATGGTGAGTGTAATGGTCTCCAGGTGGAGTTGTCTGGCATATTAATAAAAAAAATGTAGGTGGGGCAGCTAGAACAGGGTGCACAGATTTGCAAAGTGTCGGGGGACTTAGTGGATCCTTGGTAGAGCTCATCTTAGAGTAAGTGTCTGAGCAGAGCATGAAGATAAAAAGGGACAGTCCTGTCACATATTGTTGCATTAAACGGTCCCATTAGTGTGATTCCATGCAGAGTTTTGCCTACAGAAATTAATGTCTACGTCCTCCATAACTGGCCTAAGGCCCACCAAATTCCACCAGGTTCTGCCAGCACCAGGGAGATTCCCCATGTGGATACCACACCAGCTTCTGAGTCGGTTGGAGAAGGAGTTAGCTAGCTTCTACGCTTTGCTCCCTTCCATGCATGCCACATTTTCCGCATCCTACTTGAGATGCTGTACATACAACCTAAAAAGACCCACTCTGAAAATGATTTTTCTCACATCTAACCATAAAGTACAATCATCCAACAAGTCACTCCTAAAAGAAACAAAATAAATGGAAATATGAAATTACTTATCTCAGGACACAACCCTGGAAAAGTATCGAAGCCGAGAGATTTTTATTTTTCTTTTAAAGCCATTCACATGTTTCCAGGAAGGACTGAAATAGCCATGGTAATTCTAGGGAAGTGGCCTGCAGGAAGCTGAGAGTCATGTGACAGGTTTCTAAGATGAACCCAAACAATAGTGGACATTCTAGAAGAGCAACAAGCTTTTCCATAGAACAAAATTTCTCATTTATTTTCAATATGGCCTGTCTGTTTAATGTTACACTGACTTCATGTGTTAAAA
Source organism: Ondatra zibethicus (assembly GCA_004026605.1). Taxonomy (NCBI): domain Eukaryota; kingdom Metazoa; phylum Chordata; class Mammalia; order Rodentia; family Cricetidae; genus Ondatra; species Ondatra zibethicus. The sequence goes on from PVIU01004316.1 coordinate 28,878, forward strand.
GTCCCTGTGTATGCTATATCATAATCATGAATATGCCGCTGTGCAGGTCTCCCAGAGGCAGATGAGTACATTGTTGGAACACTGGCAAGTAGATGGTTACTTTATTAGTGATGGTAGGGTAGACCCTAAATTCCCATAGGGTGCGGAGGTGGAGAACGTTCCCACCAACCTGGCATTGTATTCCTCTCAGCATGGGAAAGGTCACTCTTACTTGCTTAGTTATAAGATAAATTATCTTGAAGTAATACTTTGATAAACAAGTTACCAGTACATTTAGCAAACACAGCTTTGCATAGAGGTATACCATGCCGAATGTAAAGAATGCATCCAGCATGCAACCTTGAGAGGAGAAACCATGTTGTTTTATGTATTTTCCTTGGCTTATCTGTGAGCTCTGGCAGGAAGGTTTAGTTTTGGTTTTGATTCTTTTTTTCTGATAGTTTTAAAATATTTGCTTCTTGTAAATCTGTGTTTCTTGCATGACTTTCAAATCTTCTCGCCTATTTTCCCTTTCTAGCATAAATATGTTTAATCTGGCTTTGACAATTGAAGTGTTTTGTATTGCAGGGAGTGTATATTTGTGTTCCAAACGAACATTTTCTTTTCTGTGCAAATATTTAGATTATTAAAATTGTAGTGATGGAGCTTTATGCTGAAGTGATATATTTTTGCCAGTGTTCATGTAGACTTTAAAAAGATATGCCACTAAGACACCCTTCCTATATATTATTTACGATAAATATTTATGGGTTCTTTGTGTCATTGTTTCATGTTTTCTTCTCCACTTTTATTTCTATTGAGTTTTATAAAATGGTTATACATAAAATTCTTATTAGAATATTTATGAGTTAATGAACCTATCAAATTTTTATTAAAGGGAGGATAAAAGACAGGAAAAACCAGTATCAGAGGAACCAAGTAGCACAATGTTTGTTCTAATGACATCTTTAAATCCTAAGGATTTAAGACTGGAGAGTTTGGATACTCGGTACCTCCTGTCTGCATTGCTAGGGGCCCAATGGCTGGGGGAGGCTGGGGGAATCTCTCAGTATCTCTGACGTGTCCTCTCATTCTCTCTCCTCCTCTTCTTCCACACTCTTTATTTATTAATTTATTTGTTTTTTATTATTTTTAAACTTCTTTATTGAATCTTTGGGTGTTTCACATCATGTACCCCAATTCTGTTCACCTCCGAGTCCCCTCATAGTCCCCCCATCCCTGTTGCATCCCCCTCCACAAAAGAAAACAAGACAAAGTAAGCAAGCAACAGCAACAAAATAACCCACATAAACAAACAAACAAACAAAAAACAATAATAGAACTGAAAACCACACCTAAAACAGCAAACTCTCTGCTTGTCCTCCTCTCCTGCCTCTCCATCACCTCTTCATCAGTCCTGATGCCACTGGAGGCTTCGGTATGTCGTATGATATACCACTTTGTCCCAGCAGCTTGGCTGGCAACTGCTCCCTTCTTTTCTTATCAATTAAATTTTTACCTTTATTTTACGTCCCTACCACAGCTTCCCCTCTTCTCGTTGTTCCCTCCTCCCACCTTCCCTTTAACTTTCTCCTCAATCCACCCCTCCTCCACCTCTGTTCAGAAAGGGGCAGGCCTCCCATGGGTGTCAACAAAGCGCGGTATATCAAGTGTACCTGTATTAAGGCTGAGCAAGGCAGCCCAGCATTAGCAGCAGGTTCCCAAAAGCCAGCCAAAGCAAGTCCTGCTTCTTGCTCGTTCTCCTCTTCCCTCTGTCCTCACCCTCTTCCTTGTCTCTTCCTCCTCCATTCACTACTTTGCATAATTTACTTGGGTAAAAAGTAAGCAATGTAGCAATGAGGGCGGTCTCCATGGTGATCCACAGGTGATACTTGGTCTTGTGGCCCTTTAACTCAAGGGGGGAAAAAAACTATCTTTATTTTTTCAATAAAGTTGAATTTGTCAGTGAGATATTGCTCTCAATTTTACTAGCCCTTCATTTCCCATTGATGGTGGCAGCTATGCCTTCGGGGACAATACGGGCCCTGTACCTAGAAGCTGTCTCTTTTCTTTATGTTGTTTATCAGTTTTTATCAAAGCCAGTACCCTTGAGAGAATCTCTAGACAAGCATCACAGCATTTTATTTGACTGTTTCCAAAATCAAATCTTTCTTACAGTGCCAAGATTTTTCTTTTTTGAAATTAAAGGTTGGCATCCCTATATAGACAGACCATTGCAGAGGAAAAGGTATTGTATTCCTATGGTCAATGGTCATAATGCAGAAGCCAGTTTGTTACAATCCAGAGAATAAATTCAGAGAACATAACATATTTGGGGATGTAAATGTATCCTCATAGTTACATCTCATATAATGCATTAATAAAACATTTACATTTTACAGTTGGAGATTTTTCTCATTTGAAAGGTTGGAGAGCCAATGGCTTTGTCCATGCTTTTGCGAACTCCTGAGCTCTAGACAAATGGCTCCTAGGAAACTGCAATGACTTCTCTAACGCTTTAATCAGCACAGGGCTGATGTTACAAAATCACCTTACTTGATGGTTCTCAGTGAGAAATCAATGTCTCCAAAGATGTCATTGCAGTGCCTTGTCCTTCATTCTGGCTTCCCTGAGTCACTGGATGACCAGTCGTCACTTTACTTTCTGATCACTTTGAAATCACCTGGACCACACTGTGTTAAGATAATTCCTGCAAATGTCAGCCCAAGACCCTCCCGATGCAAGCCAGGGCTGCATTGCTGCACCTCTCTGGACAGCCTGGATGTGGAGGCTCTGCTTCCTGATGTAAGCCAGGGCTGCATTCCTGCACCTCTCTGGACAGCCTGGATGCGGAGTCTCTGCTTCCTTTGAAATGTGCTTTCCAGACTTTCCTTCCATGACCCTGTGCTGACTCAGAAGCGCTTCTGCCAACAGAGACTTAGTCACCACCATTCAGAGCTGTCTTAAGAGGGGGCACCTTTAGTGACAGGTCTGCCCATGTGTCATAACCACAGGAAACTGGGAAAGGAGAAAATATGCTTAAAAAAAAGAGGTCACAAACTGTAATAGGCATTCAAGAGGCTCATCTTGGGAAGCCACCAACCAGTGACTTAAGCTGTCCATTCCTGACCTCACTGTGCTAGCTGCCTAGCATTCTGGGCAAACATCATTCCTCTCCCAGAGCTGGGGGTCTTATGACTACTTCAGCAAACTTGGCAGGTCTCACTGTGTCCTCCCAAGGACTGTCATAAATCAGACCCTGTTTTATAAGGTGTGGTTTCATTTAGTGTCATGGTATACTCATGATTGGAACTCAAGATTCCTTGTTAGCTGTCAGGTCACTGGAGAGCTAGGTAAAAGCACTGGGGTTTTTTTTTTTCTTTCTTCTCTCTCTCTCCTTTTCCTGTGCCTTTCTTTGTTTATATTGTCAAAATTCCAGAAAAGGATAATAAAATAGCATTCAGGATCTGAGAAAAGGTCCCCTTTTTGACCTCTTTGACATCCTGGTTCTTTTGTAGATGGTGCAGAGTGACGATCAGGAAGCAACTGCTTGCTATTGAGGTCAATGAACTTTCTGAACTAAACCCATTACATTCTCAGGGTCTCCATTCTTCCAGAACAGAAGAGTATCATGTTTGTGACCCAGAGAGTACACAGCACACACTAAAGTGCAATGACTTGATATCACAAAAAAGGATGGTATTCAAGATAAGTGCCAAACCTGCTTAGAGAGCACGTCTCAGCATGCCGGGCAGTTGCTCTAGTTAGTGACTAGTGAGTGAACTGCCTGATGCATCAAGCTTGGACTCTGTTTTAGTTAAAACCTGTTTGGAAGCCATGTGTGCCTTGCCTAACGTCCTTGTCCAGTTGTCTTTCAGTAGTGATTGGACAGTATATCCCCTACTCAACAGTTCTATCAAAAAGGCATGAATCTATTGCACAATTACAGAGAAGGCCACAACAAACAAACAGGTAACACCCACACAAGCACACACACAAATACACACACAAACACAAAAATAAAATATAAAAATTTATAACTGTAGTATATCCTGTCTGTCCCAACTAAAACTTACATTCAAAGAGACGAGCAAATTGTTTTATAAAAATATATATGAGTTTATGCTTTCTATTTTTTTTGAGGATTTTCTAACAATAACAAGATAAAACAGAGCCACACTGAGCATATACCCAGATCCAGCCTGCTAGACGCTGCTCCACCACATCACCTATGAGATAGCTGTTTCTCTCTGATACCTGCTTTCTTCTGAGTTCCAAAGAGGTGGCTCTCCACTTTCTCGGGAAACAAAGAAACCGCTGTTCCTAGACTAATCCAAAGAACTATGAAGGAAGGTATAGGTAGGAACAGCCCCTGCCAGCATCCAGAACCATGACCAAGGACAACATCAGGACCCACTCCATTCCAACTTCTTGTGAACTGTGTTTTATTATTATTGTTCCTTTTAAGGGCCTCTCAACGATAACTCAGTTCTTTCCATTATCATTTCTTACAAAGATCACTATAAAAAGGGGTCTAGTCCTTAATTTTTAAAACATCAAATTCTGGTTAAAATCTAATCTGAAAAATAGACCTACATTTTTAGTGTACGACTCATGCTTGAGGTACAGCTGAACCCTTAGAGAAGTGGGTTAGGGTCTTTGCACCTATTGTGTATTGTCTTCATTCAACAATGGGTTATAATAAACCATCCTATGAACTGTGAAGTGGATTTGAACTGCAGCCTTATGGCTCCCAAACTGGCGAAGAGTTACTAAATTAATTTATGCAGTGAAACAGAAGTGGCTACATGCTCCCAGATCCCCATTTTTGCACAAATGATGAGCCGTTCTTAGACATTTATTACTCCATCAGCCTCTGTGATGGACCGCAGCACCTCTGGACCATTTGTTATGAGCTGAAGATGGGCTTGCGCAGCTGTGCAGCCCAATAAGGTAGTCTCCAGTTACATGTTACTATGTAAATTGAGATTAATCGTATGTACGGTAAACCAGATCTTCAGCCGACAGGCAGCATTTGAAGCACTCAGCGAGCTTGTCCAGCTAGTGGCAGCCGCACTGGGACATACCGGTTGGAACACGGTCCTGTACATGGCCGCACTGGGACATGCCGGTTGGGACACGGTCCTGTACATGGCCATACCGCTCAACAGGTACTAGTAAGGCTGGCACCCTGGGAAGGCCAAGTGATGGAGGCTTTTCAACAAACGGAAACTGCAGGCTGTGTTAAATTTGCATTTTGGTGCACAGTGAATAACAGGACTTACTGCTTCAGAGAATGCAATATGCCATTGCCTTTTTCTCCTTCCCCTTCTCCTTGTTAAAGATTCCAAAAATCTCACCAAAATCCTTCTATATGTCTGTTTTTGAGTTGGACACCTTTGCTTTCAAAATGTCTAATTTCTGCAGAATTGGGGACCATTTAAGGAAGCTGTTATTAACATTCAACAGAATTAGTACTCTCAGATTAGACATTCCAAAAGATCAACAAAAAGGGAAGGTGTTTACAAACTATACCTTTCCTGGTTCACACATCATTCAAATGCAGAGATATTGAGTAATTTTCCTATTTTATTAGTTAATTAGCTTATTAATTGGGCTCGTTCCTTTTTAAATTTATTTTTACCAAAAATTTCATACAAGTGAGTTGCATTTACATCATTTCTGCTACTCCCTCTCCATGCTCCAACTCTTCCATGTGTCACCTCTTAAATTTATGGCCTCTTCTTCTTTAATTAGAATTGTCTTACACACAGATAGAGAGAGAGAGCAAGAGAGATGGAGAGAGGGAGCGGGAGCCAAGTCCATCCAGTTTTGCTCATATGTACACGTATTTAGGGATGGCCACTTGGGATTGCATCATCTCTCGGGGAGCTCATCCTTGGAGAAACCTGATTCTTCATCTCTTAGCAGCCTGTAGGTCTTCATCTAGGGCTGGAGCCTTGTGAGATTTCCTCTGTCTACACTGACATGTTGGGACGTCAACTTGTGTGATCATTTTGCAGATCATGTTTAGGCAGCCACACTGTTTAGACTTCATGGGTGCAGCATCCTTCTCACATATAAAAGACGTTATCTCCCAGTAGATGTCCTGTCTTGGTACTCTGGCTCTTAAGATCCCACAACCCCTCTTCAGCAATGATCCTTGAACCGTAAGTATAGGGGCTGCGTTGTGAATGTGCCGAGCGGGGCAGGGCACACCACAGTCATTTATTCTATGCATATTCACTAGCTGTGGGTCTTTATAGTAGCCTCGATCTACTGTAAAAAGACACATACCAAAGTGTGCATCCCTTGAGAATTTCATGCATGCATACATGTTAAAATCATACCCACCCCTCATGCTCATCCTTATTTGCCCTCTGCTCTTCTCAGACCCTAATATACTCCATACAACTTCATGTTCTCTTCTCATTTTGAAACCCAGCCAGTACAATTAGTGCTGTCTGTGTGGGCATGAATATATGGTCATCCACGGGAGCATAGACAGCCTCCCGGGGCCACACCCCTAAAGCAAACAGATTCTCCATTCCTCAGCAAATCTCCTGGGTGGAGCCTTTGGATGTAAGGTCCCATTCGTGCTGGGACTGACTTTATCTCACTAAGGTCTTCTGCAGGCAGCCACCGCTGCTGCGAATTACTGTTGCAATGGCCCTGGAGTGTCCAGAAGACACAATTGCATTGCACTCCTCCCTGTTCCCTGACTCTTACCATCTTTTGTTCCTTCTTCCATGATGTTCGCGAGCTTCAAGAGAAGGTGGGTCCCGTACAACTCAGAGCTAAGCCGGTCACAATGACTTATTCTTTACGCTCTTACTAGCTGTCTGTCTCCTTATCAACTTCCATCCGCTGCAAAAAGGAGCGATAGCTGTACTTCAATTACTTATATTTATCAGTATTGATTTAAAAAGTATGCTGTGTGGTAATGCCATCAGTAATGTATTAGAGGGTGATTATTAGTGCCATAGAACACATAGCAAAGTGTTTTATTGTAAGCAGGGTGTTCCCCTAAGTCTCATTTTCCCACCATTATCTCCCTGTATGAAGCTCTCCCTCCACTTACTAGTTGGGTACCACGTTGCAAAGATCCTGGTCAACAAACATAGCAGAGTCTCAGAAGGAAATTGTCTGTGGGCTTGTCAGAATTTTTTTAGATCAGTGCCATCTATCTCCCTTGGCAGACTGTTAGAAATACTAGCTCCAGGACCTACTTCAGACCCCCAGAACCAGATGGTCTGCCATTGTTGGTTTTCAGCATTTGGTGGTGACTCAGTCACCTAGAGAGCCTGTCCAAACTGAGGGAGTTTGGCTTCCAGCAGGGTTCCTGTTCTGTTCAAGGTACCATGCTGTTGCTTGAATAGGCAGCACCCTCTGAAAAATGACAACTCTAAGAAGTGGTTCTCCTGTGTGTTGGGCTTTGAAATCTCCTGGGAAGTGGGGTCGCTTGCCTGTCGCTTAGTTCCTACCTTCAAGTTTCTGAATTAAATATCTAGGGTAGGTCATGGCTGCTCTAAAATGTACTGGAAGTCCCTCTGGCAAATTTGCACCTACAGTTCGATTTAGGATGTTACATTCCATGCTCAGAACTACTGCTGGGGGAGAAGCTCCAAGCTTCTCTGGATGAGATTGGACCACAAGCCTGGGATCCAGGGTGATGAGGGAGTTCTGCATAGCTTGTACATTCTTAAAACTGTCAAGGCCAAAGCCATGGCCAAGCTTTTGGACCACTCCTTACTCAGCAACCCCTCCTTCGTTTGCTCAGCAACTGCTACTGAGGTGTCCTTTGTGGACGAGGTCCTACTGTGGTGGCTAGAGACATCTTTGAGCACACACTTGGGGCTTGCCTTCTGCTTTTGCTTCTACTGTTAAGCTAAAAATGATTCCAGTTCAGCTGGGGATACATTATGCCCCTATGAAATCCATATTAAGCATACACATAATATATAAACAAATGTGTGAGAGAGAAATACACACATACACCTTTCACTGAGAATGTCTCTTAACAAATGGTTTTCCTCCTCACCCAAAGCTGTGTTTAGAGTGTGTGTGTAAGTGTGAATGTGTAAGTGTCTATGCCTGTGCATGTAGCCTGTGCCTAGGTTGGGACAAGGTCAGGAGACAGCCTCAAGTGTCAATCTCTGGGTTCTGTACACCTTCCCCCCCCCCCCGAAACAGAGTCTCTCTCATTGGTCCTGAACTATCCCAAGAAGCTATGCTGGCAGGCCAGTGAGCCCCAGGGATGCTTAAACTGTCTAGCTCCCTAGTAAGCAGGACCCCCATTTGCCCCTCCTTAAAGGTGGGTTTTAGGAATCAAACTGGGCTCCTCAAGCTCATGAGGCAAGAGATGACTGAGATGTCACCCCAAATCCCAACTTGTTCTTAATAGAGGAACTTAGTGCTGTCCAGCTAAACCCTCAGCGTTTCTCCTAACAGTGTTTCTCCTAACATCCCAGCCACAATTGGGAATGCTGTGTGTGTGTGCAGACCAAGTGCCCAGCCTCCCACTTGCCAAATGCCATCCCAAAGGGCAGAGACACAACTGAAATGTTCTGTAGAGAGCACATACCTTTTCTTCTACCCCCCTTCCCTCCAGCTCCTTGCTCTCTTCCCAGCCCAACCAGAAGTCTTTGTTCCCAAACCTTCTTTTCCAGCTTCTCCAACTTAGGGAGAAAGGCTACTAGCTTTTCCCACACCAGGGACTCCGGGACTCTTTCTGTTCCCCTGTGGGGAAGGTTGGAGGATCAAGACCTTCTCCCCAGAAGTGGTTGACCCTGTGGTGCTTTCAATGTGATGCAAATGTGCCTCAACACTATTCAAGGAAACTGCCTTTCCCCTCAGTGATCTAACTCCACCCCAGCCCTAGTCTTTTTTGTTCTAAGTGGTGAAAAGCAACTGGCTTTCAGTTGAGAGAGGTAACTGCAGGGGCTTCTAGGAGCCTGCCAGAGAGAGGCGATGGACTGAGCCTGCTAGAGTCCACTTTTAAAATCCAGAGAAGAGAAGCGCTTTTTGTCATTTCAATTTTAATTGATCTGCTGCCTCTAGATTTTTATTTATTTATTTATTTATTTTTTGATATTGAAAAAGCAAGCTTACTCTTGTAAGGTAGCATTTCTCCCTCCGTTTAACTCTTGCCCCCCAAAAGAGTCTTAACAGCAAAGCAGCAGAATAAATTCTAAGAAGTGCATCTCTTTACATCCTCCATCTAAGATGCAGTTCGGTCAGTTTTTGGTGACTGAAAGTGTGTCTCCCGGAATAATGGGAGCGTTTGATGCCTGGAGTTTCCATTAAAACTGCCAGATAGGGAGGGCGTTCTGGGCAATCACCGGTTGGGTGGCCTTTAAATTTTTTTTCCCCTGTGACTAAAACCTCTTGGAACGCTTGCCTCTTGCCCTTTGTCAGCCTAACCCGCTCCTTTCTCCTTGGAAAGGAATTAGATTGGGCGTGAGTTCGCGTCCCTCTCCTCCTGGAGCCTGCCTTTTCCGCGGCTCTGGGCGCAGAAGTTGTCCTTTGCAGCCGCGCGGGGCGGGTGGGCGGCTGCCTCTCCAGCACTGAGCGCGCGTGTTCTCTGCTCTCCCGGCACAGGGCACAACCGGTCGCGCGGGGCACTTAGCAGGGTCCGAGCCTGCACCGCCACCTCCGCCTCCGCGGGAGCCATTCGCGCCCAGCCTGGGCAGCGCCTTCCACCTGCCTGACGCGCCGCCCGCCGCCGCCGCGCTCTACTACTCCAGCTCCACTCTGCCAGCGCCGCCGCGCGGGGGCTCCCCGCTGACCGCCACGCAGGGCGGCTCGCCCACCAAGCTGCAGCGCGGAGGCTCGGCCCCTGAGGGTGCCGCGTACGCCGCTCCGCGAGGCTCCTCGCCCAAGCAGTCGCCCAGCCGCCTGGCCAAGTCCTACAGCACCAGCTCGCCCATCAACATCGTCGTGTCCTCGGCCGGCCTGTCCCCTATCCGCGTGACCTCGCCCCCCACCGTGCAGTCCACCATCTCCTCTTCGCCCATCCACCAGCTGAGCTCCACCATCGGCACCTACGCCACCCTGTCGCCCACCAAGCGCCTGGTCCACGCGTCCGAGCAGTACAGCAAGCATTCGCAGGAACTGTATGCCACGGCCACCCTCCAGAGGCCGGGCAGCCTGGCAGGTAAGGGGACTGGCGCTCTGGCGCAGCTCACCTGGGTGCATGGCGGGGAACAAGGGGGACTGGATCCAAACAGCAGGTCTGGGCATGACTTGGGGTCAATTTTCAGATTCTGGGGCTGTGGGAGCTGTCAGGGCTTGTCTGAAAAGACTGTCAGCATCCTTCTTTAGGTGTGCCTATAGTGTGGTCTCTCAGCCTCTAACACCCACCCATCTTCCCTCTTTCCTCCCCGGAGTCTGAAGACTTAAACAAAGCAACAAGGTTAATTTAGTAGGACCACATAGACCCATTGCTTGCATCCAGAAAGACATCCAGTAGCTATCCCAGCGGATAAGCTAAGAGTTAGTTGCCAGAGAAAGTTAGATTCCACCCCCCCTCCCCGAAATCAGATTCTTAGCCTACATGCTGCAGAGTAAAGTTACCAATAGGGAAGTGTCTTTAACGTGTTACCTGTTTCATTATAGACGTGCGTAGGGTAGGGGTCGGGGATGCACTGGAGGTGGGGGGGGTGCTTTCCTCTGCCAGTGCGGAAGAGGTGACATTTCTGTGGTGCCTGTCCCCATCACAGACTAGGCTGAGCTGATGACTCTGCTGTTCGCAACATATGCTCAGCTTAAACAAGGCACTGTGATTGAAAGAGGAACGCTCTCTCCTTAAACACCTGACAAGTCATCTGGATTTATTGCCTAGTTCTTCCCTTATAGAAGTATTCGCTAATTTTGTGGCTCTAGTAACAGATGTTGTGCTCGTGTGTTTCTTTTCTTGACACGAATAGATGACTGTGAGGATAAAGAGGATAAAAAGAGGGAACTTGTTGCAGCCACAAGGCAGGTGGCCCAGGGCATCTTTAATTCAAACACAGTAATTGCCAGTGTGGATTAGCCTAGCTTAGCCGGATATGCATTGCTTGTAGAGTGACAGTTTGGAGGTAGATCATCATTAATACCCACGTAACTCTCAAGTAGTCACTAGTTTGAAGAGCAGCCTGAGAGACAGGCACCAAACTTTAAATTTATGAGATCAGACCAAGAGGCAAAGAAGTGGGAGGTCATAGGAGACTACAAGCCCTGAGACATCATCTCCTCACCCCCTCTGCCACAAGTTACTGTGGAAAAGATTCAAGGAGTCCAGGGCCAGAGTATTAAAGACCATTTCATTTCTGAGTTTACTTGATGAAAGAAAATAAAAGTTTTGTTGTTGTTTGCTTGTTTGTTTTGGGGGGATGATCTCCAGCTCTTCCCTTACCTGCTAATGTGTGACAGACATGTGCCTGTTACATTGTGCCTGTTACAGTGAAGCAGAGAGTGTGGCCAGGTAGCTGTGGGGTCTTGGGGAATGGTTTAGGGAATGGAAACACAGTAACCAAGAACTCCACTGTCCCTTGTACTGTTGACTCTAGAAAAGTGATTGATTTTGAAAATGGTTGATACTTTGATGTCTGCAAAGAATTTTTCAAAGTTTTTGCTGCTTCTGCTGGTGGTGGTGGTGGTGGTGGTGGTTGTGGTGGTGGTCCTGGTGGTGCTGGTGGTGCTGGTGGTTGTAGTTGTGGTGTGGGTATGAGTTCAAGTGTCTGCTGGTTAGAGGTGAGGATACTTCTCTGTTTCTCTGGCCAGAAAGAGCTCCAGTTGACCAGTACATTTCCTCCCATCTGTTCCACATTTTCTGGCCATATCTCATTTTTGTTACCTAGTGAAAAAAAAATTCCATGTGCCACTGAAGAGCCTTAATTTTAGAGTCACAACGAACATTTTAAATGTTTGAATTCGTTTGTTTCACGTATGTGTTAAAATATTCATTTAGAGACATCTATGCAAATTGATACTGGTGGTTTTGAGTTCAAAATTATCCTGTCAGAGTGTGTGAACATTGGACTTGAATAAGATTTCATGCTCCATTTAGAAAATAGAGACCCATGCATGGCCCAAGGAGATCTAAGAGAGAGGCTATGGTGTGCGTGAGCTCATAGATAACAGACCTTTCATGCTCTGTGTCTGATGTCCTGTGTTTGAAACCAGTCTCAGCATCATAGAGTTGGAAGTCGCCTGCTCTGCTCATTGAAATTTCACCAATACATTGAGACTACGAAGTAGATTTTGTCTCAGGAGAGCTAGGGATTGGGAGATCTGTCACTGACAACTAGAAGTATTCAATAGAGGATAGTGACACTCCTTAGTAACTAATTTCACATTTCTTCAGTATGTGGCTCTTGTGTACCACCACCGGTTCAGTCCCAGGAGATTATGTAGGCCCTGAAATCTCTAACCTCCTCTCAAATAGAGAAGACAGAAAATTATTTAAAAAAAAACTTTCAATGGGGTGACTTTTGAATCTTTTCTGAAATGGTGAGCCAGTTAGCCCTGTGGGTGCTGGGGAAGGGTGTTCTGACCAAAGAAAGATGAGTTCAAAGGCTGGAGACTGGGAGTGTGCCTGCTGTGCACAGCGGAAAGCAGTGAGCAGGAGGAAGGCTTGCCACCCAATGAGATTGTGAGTTTTCCAAGGGGCTGGAGTAGAAGGATAGGTAGATCAGGAAGGCCTTATAAGACAAGCTTTGAGTGCGGGAGCCGAGGTGACACAGCCTGACTTAGTTTGTAGCAGGCTTATTCTGGCTCCTGTATTAGAAATTAGAAATAAAATGTGAGGATCAAAGGCAAAAGTAAGACTGTAATTCAGGAGTTATTACAGCCGTCTAAGTTAAAGTTAACTGTGGAAACATTATACTTAATTGAAGGTGGCTCTGTGTGTATATGTGTGTGTGTGTGTACAAGTCTGAATGCCAATGTGCTTTTCTCATGAGCTAGGTGATGATGGTCAGAAAAAGATTACCAAAAGAACAGAGTTTCAGTGGCGGAAATGGAGCGGGTTCCAGAAGCACGTGTGTAGGTGTAGGGAGTGTGGATTTATACTAAGACCTTGGTTTGTACATGTGATGACATTCTGCCAGGACCCCCATGCACATGTCACATAGAAAGTTGGATGTGTAGGTCACAGTTTTACTCGGGACTTGTTGTATTTAGCTAAAAGGATGTCAAGGATTGCAAAATGCTGTCTAAGGATTTCAGGGTGTGAGTTGGAGAAAGCTCCACATCCACCTTCTCTCCTGGATCTTACTGGTGACTGAACCTTACAAATGCTAGCCCAAGATTTCAGAGATTTCACAACCTGTATTAAACCCAGGAAAGTGTAAGTTTTTTCATCTTAAGTCATTAGACATCACTGTTTTCTTAGTATTTTTTTCTTGTGCAGTTATATCATCTTTTATTACAAAAACCTGAATGGAAATCAGCTCTGCATCACGGGAGGTCCTGAACTTTAAACAGCTGCCTACTTATGTAGGCAGAGAGGGGCACTATAGTACTTTGCTCTTCCCATTTGACAAGTAACTAAGGTAATATATATGAAGTATTTGTGTATTTCTCGCTCTTTAAAAGTTAACTTTAGAGTTATCTATCAGATAGCCAGCATGGGAGCTTAGAAATAACTGGAAGAAACCATGTGTTTTGCAATAGGCAGAAAGAAACTATGCTGAACTGGTAAGCATGCCCCATGCTAGGGTTAGCGTGTAAAGGAGGCATCATGCCTATGTTCAAATGCACAGCTTCCGTTGAGGAAAGTTAAAAAAAAAACGTGTCTCCCACTGCAGCCTCGGTTGACCTGGAAGTCACTGTGTAGCCCAGGACAGCTCTGAACAAAGAGCAGTTTCTCTGCTCTGCTTCTGCCTTTGCCTCCATGGCGCTGGGATTTCAGTCAGGAGCCACCGTTCTCAAGTTTTCAATAAACCAATTTCGTTTTTAATGCCAGTGTAGAATGAGACAGAGCTTAGTTATGATGGGAAAATCCAGAAGGGGTCAATTAGTGGGATATCTTGTGTGCCTAGCGTGCGTCTTTAAGGAGACCATCCCAGAGTCTTAACTGTGAATGAGGATCTAGTCCAAAAGACAGCTTGAAACGAACTCCAAACTTTGGTGTGTTTATGTGGTGAGGGGCAGGGGACAAAGGACCAGCACATCAGTGTTTGTCCAGCAAAGATGAGTGAGTGGCAAGAAATGTCAGGGGAGTGACCAGAGAGGACAGCACAGGAAAAGAGGAAGTGGATCCACCCTGAAGGACTTGTGATGGCGTCCTTTCTGCAGGTGGCTGGTAAGGCCATCTTTGCCTGTCGGCAACTGTTCTGGGAGCTCTGTGCGAGATGGGTCAAAAATAATGAATGCGCAAGCAAACAAAGGGCTTAAAACTGTTCTTTACACCTGGAAACAAGTATCACCACGATCTCCTGCTTCTTTCAAAGGGGTGACAATCAGTGCTGGTCACGTGTGAACGATACAGGAAGAAAACTCTCCCGATGAACTTGCCTTCGATCCTGTTGTCTTCATAGTCTCATCGCTTAACTCAATTTTCTGTACAGAGTTCAATGCCTTTATCTTAATGAATGAACACATTAAATACGAATGATGAACAAAACTCTATTGGAGAACACATTATGTGATAAAGCATTTGCCGTGCAACCCTCAGTGGACCGCACTCTGCAATGTGAGGATCGTGTGGTCTCCAGCAACTGATGGAGGTCATGTGATTTTAACCTCCACCTAGGTCATGTGATTTTTTACCTCCACCCCTCAGAGTTGAATGCTGAGGCTCAGAAATGATGTATTCCTTCAGATATATATCTTTAGATGTTAGGAATGTCATTTAACCTGGGCAATTTTGATTAGTCTTCATAGTCTAAGCTATACATAATCCATGAGTATAAACCATATTTTTCTGTCATGAATAGTAAGGCCATAGATATTTTTTTGCCTACCAACAGAAGATTTTAGTGTATGTAAATCTCCCGTGATTTTGAAGAAAACAAAGCCTCTCCCTCTCAAAAATAGTTCAACATCCCATTGAGTATGACTTCACTTGGACCAATTTTTGTTCCTTTTTGTGAAGAAAATAGCATGATCTTAGTTTAGAGCCAAATTAATCCTGTTAGAAATACAAATACAAGTTGTAAATATGTATTGAAGTTGTCAAGCTTCAGAGGCTTACTTTGAGAGAGAAATCACACATGCAATGTAAATTCTTAGCCCAGCAATTTCCATGGGGATTGCCCTTATATGGAGAATTATTTAGTCAAGACATGATAATCTTATAGTCCAGCCAGATGGACCTAAACCATCCTGCTTGGAGTGGATCAAGTACTGTAAACCCTGAGTTCTAGTAATCTGGAGATATCATTTAGTCCCTGACTTACTGTGGCTCCCAGGTCTTACTTGTTTAGCAAACCAAAGGAAAAGTGCCGATCAAAACTCCTGTAGGGTTTGCTGTGCTCCACAGGTTTCCTAGAGGAGATGGTCCAGGAGTCAAGGCGTGATCACGGGGAATGCATTTAACACTCAGCTCCTGGGAATCAGTGCAGAAGCAATGGGGTGCATGGCTCCTGTTCTTTACATTCCTCTTCCTGTAGCTGATGGTTTGCTAGCCTTTGGACAAGAACAGGATGAGTCTCATAAGCATCTGCTCACTCAAGCACTAGACAGCGATGAAAATGAGACCTTAAAAACCATTCGGATTTGCATTTTCTGCTTATTATTTGATCAGCCGAGATCTCTTAATCAATACCTTAACTTAGTAAAGAAGACATCCTCTCAGCTGTAACATCAGCAGGTCTCTTAGGAAGTGGCTTCCTGGGCAGCTCTCCAAGTCAGCAGACACCTGCATTTTCCCTGGCTAGGCCCCTCACCCAACCATCCTAGAGCTTTTGTGCTGGAAGACCAGGTCCTGCCCGGGACATTTGAATCTGTAGCGAATGTATCTCTCTCACATGTGGTGGTTACACTCTGGGATTCTGTGTCTCCACCCACTTGGGGAGTGCAGGCCGTTTACCACATACTGACCACCTTCTTCAAAACCTCAGCACCCCTACTTTACAGTAGGGCAGCCATCGTCTTGGCGTTTCCTTAGTGGCGCATATCATATGTTCCTTTATCCACAGGAAGGCAGACACTTGACTGCAAAACGCTGTCCTTCCTATGTGCAAGTTAGCCCTGTGAAAGTCTTTCTGGCTAGCAGGGCAGAATTCCCAGAAGAATCAGATCCTTCATAGCTGTGAGCTCCGTTGATGGAGTCTCTGCATTGCAGTTTCCTTGCTGTCTAATTTCTATCCAATCAATGTCCAGGTGAAACAGTAGTGGGGCGAGCGCTGCTTTCAGCGTCCTCTTCCAGGATGTTCATGGCTACAGCCTTGAGCCTGAGTTCACATTGCTCGAAGGCCTCAGAGGCCTTGCTATCACCATCCTGACCTTCCCACCTCATACCGACCCTGCCGATGAAAAATGCAGAAAACAGATTGACTTCTTTGGGAAAGGGAAATGGTATCTTCCTATTGAATTCTTATAATACAAGTATATATTTGTATCATATTTAAATTCAGACTGAGAAAGTCTAAACTAAAAACTTAACTGGAATCACAAGTAGGGGTTCAGCCGGTATCCTCTGCCTCAGATTTGCAGTCCTGTTTATCACACACCACCCCCAAATGCGGGTGTAAGGGTGCAGCGGGGAATGAAGTCCCAAGAGAGACAGAACGTGGACTCCAGTATCACTGATAAGCAAATAAAGAGTTTGGTAAAAGCTGGAAGTTAAGCGTTAGACTCAAGCTGGGGCTTCTGAGGACTCTGAGACATGGAACTGAAGATGTGGGGGAGGAATTGAAAGTTAATGTTTGCCACGATCAATCCTAAATTGGTATCCGTCTTTCCCTCTGTGTTTTCTCTCCTGCCAGAATGGCTAGTACCTACTCCGGGGGGGGGAGGGGAGAAGTAATGGGAGTGTTATCTTGAATACTACCATAAACGGTGTTAGAGTTAGACTGCTGATCCAGATGTTAGTATCCTGGGTGAAGTTCAAATCCCATAGGCACACACAGGGGTTGGGAGGAAGGAGGAAGGAGGAGGAGGATGCTTACTTCCCAGTTATTATGAGGACGATGCCATCATTCATGACCCTCCCTCTTTATCCTAAATTCATTCCTGGAAACCACACCTAGCAGGAAACACTTCTGTTCGCGCCGTGCAAAGAAGCTGCCACTGTTTTTTTTTCTTCCTCAAATATGATATATTAACAAGGATTACAGAGGAATGGAAAGAAT
This sequence comes from Ondatra zibethicus, assembly GCA_004026605.1. Lineage (NCBI taxonomy): Eukaryota > Metazoa > Chordata > Mammalia > Rodentia > Cricetidae > Ondatra > Ondatra zibethicus. The sequence goes on from PVIU01004316.1 coordinate 46,139, forward strand.
TATTGGCTTGAAAAAGAGAGACTAAAATAGAAAAATAAATTATCTCTTAGAAGAAACAGATAATTTAAGGGATGTAAGAGATTAAAAGAAATAAGCAAAAACTTTAGGTCTGGCATTGAAGAGGATTTAGGAAGATCTTGAATTCATTAAATAAAAACTAAATAGGATATGTAGAAGAAGCAAAGAACATGAAAATCCTTTTAGGCTGTAAAAACATAACTCATAAAACTAAAAACAAATGATAAAAATGACTGGGAAATAGCTAAGGAAATAGCCCAGGAGGTAGAGAATAAAGAAACAGAGACAGAAAATTGAAGAATAATGCAAGAAGAACCAAGACAACCTTGGGAGATACTATGTATGGCTGGGGTCTCAGAAAAGGAGTAGAGGAGGTAAATTATCAAAGTCATAAGGTAGAATTCCTCGGGGCTCATGCCTTAGTCAGAAACACCTTACACTAGAAATTGAAAATGTTCCTGTTCCACATCATGAAAATTCAAAGCCTCAAGATAAAAAGACCCCAGTGTCTCTAGAGAGAAATAAAAGACTTTACTTGACTAAGCAGTCACAGTTTTGGACAGCAGAGAAGAAGAGGCGCTGGCAAGGAGCTAAGGGAGTAATTCTCAACCCCCAGAACAACACCCAGCCTGCTTCCCATTGTGAAAGAAAAAAATCAAACATGCTTCAGCATGTAGCTTTTCAGAAAAGCCATCCACTCGGCACACTGTCCTAGAAAAGCTACCACATTTGAAAAATATTTCCTAGCTAAAGAAAAGCATGAAATGGGAGGAACCAATATCCAGAAATAAAGCATACTGACTAGCAGAGCAGCCAAGAGAAGTCCAGGAAAAGGCCCCAGGCAGGAGGTTAGGAAGCCAGAGAAGGGAGACTCAACCCAAGTCCCAGAGGACAAGTAAAATGGAAATGTTAGTATTTAAAGACAGACAGCCTGAAACAGCAACCAGCTCCATTGCAGATGGAGAAGAAAGAGTTGTTAGACTTCATAGAGTTCTGTAAATCCAGAAGGCAGCGGTTGAGAGATTTAGCACATAGACAGATGTGTGGGCACGTAGCTCCAGCCCTTCTCAGCTCTGCAATGTTGTGCCATTTCAGCGAAGCCAATGTAATTTAAAGAGCATGACTTTCATGCTGGGCACTCTTCTCAGGACTGGGGACTCACCTGTGAGCAGCAGATGCCAGAGCCCTGATGTTTTATCAGGGGTCAGATGAGACCAATCATGGATAGAGACTAGGGAACACAGAGATCAGAGACAGAGTTGCTGGGGACACTTCACAGAGCAAACCTTTGAAGGAAGGAAAGAGGAAGTACATTGATATTGAGAAGAGCATCTGAGGCAAAGAAAACATTGAACCCATGGGGTCTGAGGGAAAACAGCGCACTGCCCATTGGGATGTAAAATGGGATTTCTCAAATTGTTGGCTTGCTTTGCAGTGTAGGAAAAAGAAAAGGATGACAATTGCTGGCTTTAAAACATTCTATGAAGTCTCGCTGTCCCTTGTTTAGCAAGTCCACAAGTGAAACAAGCTTCCTAATCATGTTTTGTTTCCAAGGACATCATAATGTCTGGCTCTTCTGGGCATTCAGATAAACACAGGTTGGAACCCAGGACTTAAGACTCATCTTACTGGAAAGACAGAACAAATTTGTCTAACACAACTTGATATGAGAAGGGATCTGATTGGAGGAAACCTAAGAGAGAGGCATATGAGGGTCAGGGAAGGATTGTTAAAAGAGGCAATGTTCAAGGTACATTGTGCCACATAGACACACAAGAGGAGTTAGCATAGCTCCACACTCATGGGAATGGGTGAACAGACGATTCGTGAGTCTCAGGTACAATGTTTTGACTCCATTTGTCCACTTTCTGTTGCCATCACAACATACTTGAATCTGACTACAAAGAAGTGTAATTTAGGTCAAGGCTTTAAAGGCTGACAGACTATAAAGGGTTCCATCATCGATTTGGCCTCTGTTGAGAGCCCCTTACATCATGTCACTATGTGACAGGTGACTTAAGGACAGCATATGGGAGAAAAGTCACGTGGTAAGAGAGGCAGCAAGAGATTCAGGAGCCATGGTTTGTTTGTTTTGTTTTAACAAGCCATTGACTGAGCATATAACCCAGGTTCCACAAGAACTGCCTCAGTCATGTTCACAGGCAACATTCTCAGTGACTGACATGTCCAACACGTCACCCTTGGAGACAAACTATACCCAAACCACAGCAGAGCCACACATCACATTTTGTTTTTAAAGCAAGGGCCAATTTTTATTTCTGAAAGAATAATTCCTCTAGAAATCCAAATAGGATTCTTTGCATTACCCTAAGGGTCCCCAAGAGAATGGGGATGAATACTGACAACATGAGAGACTGGAGGCAAAGTGAGGGTATGTGAGGAAATTAAAGAGGAATCAATTAAAAAAGGATTGCTTCTGGGAACAGAAAAATGCACCAAGTGCCAGGAAATTTCCTTGCCCTTTGAGGAATAGACCGCCCAGTGAATGAGCCCCATGGTTTACTGGTACTGTAAGTGTTTCTTCAGGGCTGCAGAGAGATGGATAGGACACCAACCATCTGCTGGGAAATGCTTGTCTGTATAGTCTAGAATGGCAAAAAGAAACCACAGCATGGGAACAGAGAGACTCAGAAACAGGAATCTGCACATAGGTGGACTGGGCCTGGATGCTGTCTCCCCAACAGCCAAATGGGAAAAATTTAGTTGACACTGGAGTTGTTGGTGAGTTTATCCTTAACTTCAGAACATTTTACTTGTGACACCTAAGTTAATGACCCATCAAGGAACAAAATAGAATAAGCATACATATTCCCTGAAGATGAACTTAAGTGGAAGTATCTAAATTCTCTGTAGGCTGATGCCAATGTTTGGGTCATTATATACATTCACTATGATAAGTACTGACTTTGACACCAAGAAGAAAAAAAGCAACAAATGTACAGAGTGTTCATTTGGGCTCCTGAAAAGCAGCTAATGGAATCTCTGTACGTGTAGAACATTATATCATATGCCTCTTCCAAAAGATGCCAAATCTACAAATGTGTTGGCTGCCTGTGGTAAACAAACTAATGAGTGAAATTGTTTTCGTTGATAGATAAACAAAAACCATGTTAATAGTGACCAAAATGTGAATACAAAGGAATACCAGATTGTGTTAGTTGAGTTCATATTACTATCACTAAAATATCTAAAATTTAAAAAAATAAAGAAAGAAAACAAGAAGACCTCAAGAGTGAAAGATTTATTTAGCTTCCAGTGTTGGAGATTTCAGGAAGAGCTCGACCGAGTGCCTCACCTCACACCAGACATGAAGCAGAGTGAAGTAATAGAACGGAGCCAGAACAAGATGTCACCCCCTAACGAAGCACCCCAGTGACATACTTCTCAACTCTGTCTCACCTTCCACAATTCCTCCTCCCAAGCTTCTTCTGAAATCTTGAATCTATCAGTGAATTAAACTATCCATTAGGTCAAAGTCCCCATGATCTGTCTGGAAACACCCCCTATAAATAGCCAGAGGTATTTCACTGATCTCCTGGGTGTTTCTTAATCCAATCAAGATGGTAACCAAAATTAACCATCATACAGGTTCTGCCTAAAGTGTGCAAAATGACAGATATCAGCCAAGATTGACATCAGAAAGGTGACTCTGTGGGGCATCCTCCCACAGGGAGAGAATGACTACTCCTTACCACTGAGCTTCTTGGCTTTCTAGAAGGTACGTCTGTCTCTCTTAGGTCTCTATCTATGGATACCTGTGAAGCAGGCCACAGAATACTGTAGGTTCATCAAGCAAGTGAGCAGCCACAAGTGTAAGCCTGGGAAATCAGATTCTAAAACCAGACAGGCCCTGTTCCATAATTTTTCTTGACCTTTGGCAGTATAGTGTGGACCTTCCACGAACCCACAGCAAAGGGAATCTAAAGAAAACCTTCAATAATTTGACTAAGGAGCAAGTTTGAACAAGCCATTTCTGTTTCTGCTCTCTGTGTAAACATTTTCAAAGAGACTTTCCAGCCTTATTTTCTGCTTGCTAGTCCTCATGGATGGTCTGAGCTCAAGGAAGTAGGTCAGACCTACTGGAAGTACCTCTCCACAGAGGTAGAGTCAATGCTGAGCTTTAAACAGCAGTTTCTGAGTCCAGCCTTAGCTGTCTGCGTATGGACTGGCAACATGGCGTAAGGAGGTGAACCACCCCCACCCAAAGAAAGAAGCAAACATTTCAACAGTTACTGTAAAAAGCTGAAGTCATTGTTCCTTTTCCTTAGGATGAAACACCACACACACACACACACACACACACACACACACACACACAGAAACATGTACTTTGTACATGCACACATATACACTCATTCATTCAAGTTTTATGCTCAGTTGGTTAGATACAGAAAACCTCATAGCTTTTTCTAGTTACTCCATGTTGATGTATTTATTTGAGTTGGTTTAAAAATAACCACAAATGTCATCATTTTCATACAGCGGAAATTTACATGGCACAATTCTGAAGGCTAAGTGATCTAGGACTAGAGGAGTAGTAGATTCAGTGTGGAGTGAAGCCCACTTTCTGGTCCACTGATGGGGCCCTGAGGGATCATTCTAGGGCATATTTTACAAGGGCCAAAAATTCTCAGGAATGAGGACTCTGTCTCATCTGTGTTTAACATCTTGATTTTAGACTCAACTTTAGAATTTGTGGAAGATACAAGCATAATGCCACTCTCTCCGATGAGCTTGTCACTGCCGCATACTGACAAATAGCCCCAACTCTGGTTGACAATGCACTGTCACATTTACTCCCTTGTGGAACTTTCTATCCTAGAGATGTGTCACTCATACCGGATGACTGACAGCTCGTCAGCGTCTCTTCTGAATAGAGACATCTGAGAAATGGGATGGGAGCGTTGCAAGTAGACATTGGTGCTTTTCGTGTAGGCTATGGCGAAGCTGATGTTTTCAAAAGGGCAACTGGCATCCAGTGGGCCATGATAGGTACTCAGTCCAGAAATTAATTAAGCTTTAAAACATATGTAATCAAAGACACATTCTAGAACTTTTAGGAAAGAATCGAAAACAAAATCCAAAGCCTCCTGGAAACTGCATATTTCACAGTATACATTCTGTCATCTCAAAGCCTTTTTGTGTACCAAATTCGATATATGTAAAAGTATCAAAATTAATAAAACATCAATACATGAAGAGATTACAAAATATATACATAGTGAATATATAATCACTAGGTCTATACCTAGCACTTTGTCTTTGTAAATGATGTAAGTTAATGTGTCTTTTTCTTACCGAAGCCACGAAGCCCTCTCTCTCCTAGTTAAACCACTACAGAAAGACAGTAGAGAAAACGCATTGCACTTGCGTGTTTTTGTTGCTCAGTGTCTAATTCTTAAAAGAAGTTCGTTCAGCCTATGTATGATATAATAAAAGCAATCTAATAAAGGGCTTTTGTTTAAGTTAGAGAATGTAAACCATCTCCAGTCACATATCTTAAGAATTGCATTCCAGTGTGGTTTTGCACACCTTTAATTCCAGTACGTGGGAGGCAGAGGCAGGTGGAGTTCTGTGAGTTCAAGTCCAGTCTGGTCTCCATGTGAGTTTCAGGCCAGCAGGGGTCTACACAATGAAACCTTGTCTCAAAATCTCAAGAAGCAAACAAGCAAAACTCTCATTCATGAAAACACCTGCCTGCTGATTTTCCCCTTTTGTTGCCAACCTCTTTTTCTTTCCCCCCTGAGAATTTCCTTTGTGACCTGGGGCAGAAGGCACAGAACCCAGCGGGAGACAGCCTTGTTCTCCTGGTACTGGAACTTTGAAGAACTAATGAATCTTGCTTTGAAATCTCAGCCTGCCTGTGCTGCTTAGCTGTGAAGATGCACTCGGCCCACCTTGCCCTAAATACTCCCCATGGACCCACCCAGGATTATCTATAATATTTTGACCAGGACTTAACAGTGCAGATGCACTGTTCAAGAATGCACTGATGAGGTATCCCAAGGCAGCAACTGAAAAAATGAAATAATACTTACTGAGTTTCATCCCTCTTGTTAATATACACAAGTTTGTGTGTGAATATCAGACTGACCACTAAAAACTCTGGGAAGTGACTAATTAATACATTGCCAAACCATAGATTGTTTTCATCAACAGTTAATTAGGACGATAAGGAGGAAGCAGTGAGCCAAACTTGTGGTCTATTCCAGCCGGGGCAGAAATATATTTTGAAGCAAATTATAATAACTATAAAACTCCTCCTAGGTAAAAATTAAATTTCAGATGCTAAGCTTCTTTGCTTATAGATGTCCAAACATTGTAATTATAAGTATGAATATTTTACTCTGTATAAAAGTATAACAATTCAGTTCTCCCTGTCCTTGCCAGGAAAGGATTGGGGTGCCGGGGTGGAATCTTTTTGAAGCCCCTTTTGTCGGGTTGAGTCTGAAGCTGATTGGAAAGATGCCAGAGAGTCCACAGGACATTCATGAGCCGACTCTGACTCCCCTGACTCTGTAGCCCAACGCAGAGAGGCCTCAGAAGTTTATTTCCCCTGATATCACACTTGATGCTGCTCAAAGTCTTTCATCAAAAAATCCTAAACAAAACCAAAAAACTGAAGAAAGGCGGGAGGGGGTAAGAGGGTCCTGATGTCTATACTTGGTCACTGCCTGTCAGGTCCCAGGGTTTCCCAGCAAGAAGCTAATTGCAGCACAGAGTGCATCGTGCTACAGGCCAAAGCCCATATCCTTTTTGTTGTTGTTGTTCTCAAGGGCATTGCTAACTTTCCCAGCAGCCCATGTACAGTCCAGGAGCCACTGTCCATGTCTGTTCCAGAATGGATATTCCTGGGGCCGTTCAGTTCCCAACTTAAGGGAACTGCCAAAGATTAAGGCTTGAATGTGCACTGAAGACACTGCGTGTGACCATTAAATCTACTGTGACCATCAAAACCAGGTCACTTTTCAGAGGCACCCAGAAAGTGCCAACTGTTCTTTTCTCTGGGCTTTCTTCTGAGGTCCTGGTCTGGAAAGGGTCTCCTACATGAATCTTCTCTCTTAAGTCTCAGAGGTGCACAGATTTTCCCAGGATGGAGCTGTGCCATTTGTACTCACAAACAAGGTGAAAGATGAAGGGACCTTTGTTCTACACAGTGTGTGCACTGTGACAGTGCAGGGAACCTACATGCGTGTGCCCCTTCAGAACCACGTCAAAATCAGGACTGCCTCAGCAAAAACATCCCAGCCCATCCAGATTTAAAGAGCCATCTGATTGATAAAAATGATGCCCCTGTTTTTTTCCTTTTTAGAAATGACTCTTCCTCCTGATAACCATAACCCTAGCCCTCCAGGCTGTCCTGAGGAAGAGTCCTCCTAGGAGAGAGACAAAGAGATCATTTGTGGCCCCCGGCGCAGCCACACAGCCGCTACAGGATGAGTCACCGTAGTGAAGGAAGCATGAGCATGCTGAGCCAGGCTGTTGGGCACCTGCCAAAGTCCACCTGCGCGGCCAGCATTCTGTGACACTCTGCCCTGTGTTTTCGTTGACGCTACTTGTGTTTACTCAAAAAGGCAGGGGAGATTATGGCATTGGCATGTCTGCCTCTTGCATTCAAGACAGGTACCTAAATTGAAGTCCTCTAGCGATCAGATAGGCGTTCACAGCTAGACCAATAGCCTCTGCCTTCTCAACCAGAGGAGAAGCAGGAGCCTGTTAAGTTGTGCAACCTCAGGTCCTAGGAAGAGCTGAGAAAGTGAGAAAGAACATGAATTCCAATCAGGACAGTCTTACGCATGGTATTCTGAGAACCAACTACCAGACTACTGTCTGCCCTTGGAGGAGAAAAATTGGCTTCAGGGACAGGTGCCCCAGCACCCCTGTGTACCTGGCGTGTCTCCCTCATGTCTTAGACAGTCCACACATCTCACAGTGGTCATCAAACAGCGCACCTCAAGAACACAGTGCTACCAGAGGCCACATTGTTTGCGCACCCTGTCTGTCACTCCTGCTTTGCAAAAGCCTGCCTTCCACTGAAGGAAGAGAACAAAAGAAGTCTGTTCTCCAAAAAGCTAAGGGAGGAATGCTTCAGCTTAGACAGGAAGTACAAGACCAAGAAACCGTGCCTTTACAGGAGACTAGACCACACAGGCACCACCACTGTAGCCTGAGGACCAGTGATTTTGGCCACTGGATTTTTAGTTTTACTGGAAAATGCTTGAGTTACAATTGGTGACAATATTCATTTGGGAAAATGGGAGATAGAGAATAGTAATCCTAGAACATCAAATTAGATATCTCATCAAAAAAGTGATGGGAAAGAAACCCTGGGTTTGTACACTGCCACTTGGTTCACGGCCACAGGCTCCGTGTGTATCCAAGGCCTCCATGATAGCAGCAAAGCTGTATGATGTATAGAATGTGAAAATCTAGAATGTATGAGTTAGAGGCAATAGGAAGAATACTCTTTCTTTCCAAAAACCAAATCATCACAGAACAGCTTTATATCATTACATTGAAATTATTAGGTTACAATGCAGTTTTATTGTTGAATACATATGAATTAATAATTTCCCTCACAAATATTGATCTGAAATATGACTCTGAGTCTACATGCAAAATGTATCCATATAACTTTGCATTTATAGCTATGCAATACATTATCAAGTGAATTCAATGAATTGGTTTTCATTTGCAAATAAAATTTGGTTCATGAATTTAACTCAGAAGACAGGAAGATTATTCTGGAATTTTTTTTAATACTAAGATTAACTTTTGAATTAGCATAGGAGTAGGAAGTAAATTTGGGAATTTCAATTTGAATCAAAAGCCAGATCCAAGCCGAGAAGGAAGAGCGTTGGTGGGCTCATATTTTAATTGTCTTTCTGGTTGCTTTATCTTGTCAAGATGGTGTTTATTCAGGAGCCCAGACTGACCAGAAACTCACAGCACTCCTACTGCCTCAACCTCTTTAGTGGTAGGATTTCCTGTGTGAGCCCCTGCACACTGCAGGTGGGTTCACTTAACTCGGAGCGCCAGATCAGTTTCATTTCAATGTTTTTTTTTCTCAGTTCCACAATAATCTTTGCATCTTTACTTACCTGGTGTACACTTGTGAGATTATGAGAGTGACCAAAACTATTAGATTTTATATCTTTAACTCTTCCTGACCATATATCACATTTTCCTCTGAGTTCCATCAAGCAGCATGATTTTTTCTCAAGAAAAGGAAAGCACCCTAGTTGATGTTTCATAAAACTATCAGGAGAATTTGCATCACTTAGGAATGTTTCAAAATCAAATCTCCACATTTGTAAAACTTGGATAGTGTGTGCTAGAAGAAGTACTTAACTGTTTTCTTTTTTAAACCAATCTGTACCTATGCACAGGATGGCTTCATTTCTAGAGTCTGAAGTCCAGGGGACGAAGAACACCTGCCACTGTGACTCTACCGAGTGCAGAGCACTCTTGCACACGGTCTCTTGCTTCACACCTCTAGAATCCCAGGCTGGACAGTGTATGTTTCTCTGTTTTATACACTTGAGGAAACTAGGGATGAGGACACTTTGGTGACTTGCCCTGTGTCACTGGAGTGGTTAGAGACTGTTCTGGGGTAGAGTTCATGTCTGGTTTCAGCTTTGCTCTCCAAAACTGACATAGTGGAAGCAACAAAAATGGCTCTCAAAGTCCTGTTTCTGTTTGCATCCAAGTTCTAAACATTATGGCCAACACCCCAAAGCCACCTTTCCTGTGCATCATTTGTTACCCACAGTGTCAACCTTCCCCATAATGATATCACATGTAAGGTGGGGACAACATGGAACATGGGATAGATGAAGGCCTGGGCCCTCCAGTTCTCTCAGCTTACCCAACTCTCATGGCCCCTAGCATTTCTAGCATAGGACTGAACTTTTTCCTACCCGCCTCCAACACCACAGTCAAGTGGTCTGAGCCACCTGTTAGTAACCATGAAAAGACAGCTTGGGACTCAGAGGTAGTTCTGGTAAGAGTGGCCCTGCCCCAGTACTATGTCAGTGTGTGGCTCTCTCCTGGGGCTTCCTAGACCTCTGGGAGCAATGGCCTGCACAGGGGGTATATGAAGATACACTGTAACCATTTTGAATCACTAACTCATAATCCTGTATATCGTGCTCACATTCCAGATGTGAGACTTCTCACATACTTCCAGAAATATTGTGCACTTAAATTGCCAGTGACTGAATTCTGTGGTCTTTGGGTTCCATCGAGAAATAGGAAGAGCAGGGCCACATGATAGATTTGAATTCTGAATGTTAGAATGATTGCATAAATAAATTATAAAATGCTGTATATTGACATTATTCTTGCAAAAAAATGTACTTCTGCAAAGGCAGGGAAAACAGTCCTGGCAATTGGTCTGGTAGTTTCTTTGGTCCATCGTGTTTGATTGCATTTTGCTACTTTTCAGCTCGGAGCTCTCAAACTTGGGTAAGGTCAAGTTCCCAGGATTGTTTGCTACCAACATAATTGGTGAGGGCACTGGATCTTGGCATTGGGGACATTTAAGACCAAGTCAAAAAGTTTCCCAGCATGTTTCTTCTTATAATAGCAGAGTTCCAGTTCCTGGGAAAGATATGTGTTCATGAGGGGTGTTTAGCATCTTGATGGTGCTTAGAACTTGATCTCAAGTAGATCATGCTGACGAAAGGAAATTTCTATCAAAGAGAAGTGCATTTTGAGTCAGAAGATATATATAAAGCATCCAGTGAGATTTTGGTGCATATTCCCAGAATTGGTTTTCATGTAAATCTTTCCTCCGTATTGGCCATGACAAGATAGATATTTATATGGATCTAACAATCCTATTTTTCCCCATGAGCAAAGCCAGTAAAAAATTCTTTTAATGTTTGACCCTTTGGCTTCTCTTCTGGTTCACAGTCCTTTTTGTTTGTCTAGATAATAGCTGTGTCCACCCACAAGGTCTTTAAACCTGACCACAATGGATTAAAAAAAAGTATGAACAGTGCTCTTTTTGAGAAAGATTTTCTCCATGCTCTATATACAGCTTAAATGGGGAATTTAATTTACACAACTGTTCTCATGGGAAAATATTTGAACTGTTAATATTGCTAATGATATTCTAATATTTCATAATGTCATTATTATGTTGTTGCTGATCATTTGCATTTTTTACTGTTTGAGAATTTCATATGCGTGTACGATGTAGCTGATCCATCTCCTCCCCTCCAATTCTCCCTCTATCTCTCTACCACTGCTCCTTCCCAGTTTCATACATATTCTTTCTTTTTTCTTTAAGCCCCCTGGGTTCACTTAATGCTTTCAATGCAGGGGCATGGGACCATCTACTGGAACATGGACAGTCTCTTGGGGCTCACATCTCTAAAGAAAACAGGATCTCCCTCTCCCAATGACCATCAATTGCCAACACCCTCTCAGTTAGAGACAAGACTTTTGGAACACCTCCCCACTCCATACTTGGAGTCTTGTCTGGCTGGATCTTGTGTAGGCACTGTCCATGCTGTCAGAGCTGTTGTGTGTTCCTAAGTGCAGCTGACATATTGATTCAGGAGATTACTGTTCCGCTGTAGCTGTCTACTACCTATTGCTCCTGCAGCCTTCCTGCCCATTCTTCAGTCATGATCCCTGAGCCTTGGGAGGAAAGGGTATGGCATAGACATCTCATTTAGAGCCGAGCATGCTGTAGATCCTTCCCGTCTTCACACTGACCAGTTGTGGGTCTCTGTGTTCGTAAATGACAATATTTGTGACAGTATCATCACACTGAAAGTCTGATTTCCATAAAGATGGGCTTCATGTTAAGATACTGACTCTTCACCTCGCACTAGATTATTAATTTGTGAATGGTGCTAATAAATAAATCTTAAGAAATATTTGCACCCACATCCCAAAGTCAGCACCAAAGTTCAGCAGCAATCCTATTTGTCCATCACTGGGTAGGGTTGTTTTTTTTTTTTTAATCGGAGCAAAGAAATGATATTAGAGTCACCAGTCTGAGTCCTAGAATCATGATTAATTTTAGTCAAACATATAAGGTCAGGATGAAAGTAATGTTTCCTTGTTTTTTTAGACTTTGGAGAGCTTAGCAACATAATCCGAGCCTGCAGGAAGAGCTGAGAGCAGAATCTGAAAGCACACTGTACTGAAATATTCCTGGCAAATCCAAGCTTGAGCTCCAGTGGGGCACTGGCATTTGGAAAATCAGATGCAATGAACCTAATTATGCAAAACAGTTATTTCCAATCTGTCATTCATCACAACTCTGTCTAAATCTGAGATTAGTTAATTATCAACAAAGAGAAAGACCTCACCTGCCCTGATCCTTCTCTTCCTGCAAATACCTAGTGACTTTATTTTTATTTATTTATTTGAAATTAAAATATGACATCAACTCCCCCTTTCTCTTCTTCCCTCTAATCCTTCCAAAGCAGCTCCCTTGCCCCCTCTGAAAGAGCTCCAAACCCAGGCTATTGAAAGGTAATCTGCAATTAAATCCCACGATGGCTGGTGGGTGTCAGTTTGGGGGCTGAGGGTGAACAGTCATTCCTGAAACAGACTGAAGTCCCCTGTGTTTCTAATGTGCATTCTCTGCTCAGCACAGATACGTAGCACTCCTCCTTGTTGCCTCAGGTCCGTGTCATGACACCGTTGCCCCGACCTTTCTCCTCCGGACGTTAGCTCTCAACCGGTTTCTCATTTCCTGTCAGTCAGTGCAAGCAATGTCTAAGTATTTCCTGGTGTGGCAGGCCTCCTTTAAGAAGCATCCTTCTCTGTGGCACGGCACCACAGGGACACCTTGCCCAGGCTACGCAGGGAGTGTTGTTAATGAGGATTCACAAACACGGGAGCACCTAAACACTTATACCCATCAAGTGTGAATAAGCCAGTTAGTGGTGAGCTTTTGAACTTTGTCCAGAGTGAGACAGACTCAGTGCAAATGCTTCTGTTTGGTTAGGCAGAGGAAAAGGAAAAAGGATACAGAGACCTTGTCCTTAAACACCTGCTTCTCAAAGGAATAGGGGCCACTGTCTGCCCACTCTAACTCATCCGTTGTCCAGGACAAAGCCTGCGATGCTAGCAATTTCTACTCCAGTTTTCAGGGGTGAGCATCCTGATGTCTTCGCTGCTGGAGCCTACTGATTTTCTCATCATTTCGAATGCTCTCTGTTGCACTAAATTAAAGCGAGGCATGGACTTTTTAGATTCTCTGTCCGTCTGGTTCCTTGGGTGAGGAGGCAGGCTACATGCATCAGGCTATGGGAAAAACAGTTTCAGTGGTCCTGTTGGGTGTGGAATTATTTCAGAAACCCCAACATCCATCCAGTGGCATCAGCTTTGGGAGCAGAACAAGGCAGCTGGATAGAGTGATGAGCTGATTAGTCTGGCTCCTTGCTGCCATTTGGTGTTAGTCATTAGTTCTATGTAGATTTTAATCATCACACTATTCCATTCAAATGTTCTTGGATAAAATACTGTTTGGATGTTGGCTGAGTCTTAATGTGCCATATTCATTTATTTCAGCTGGGTCCCGAGCCTCATACAGCAGCCAGCATGGGCACCTGGGCCCTGAACTGCGGGCCCTGCAGTCCCCGGAGCACCACATAGACCCCATCTATGAAGATCGTGTCTATCAGAAGCCCCCTATGAGGAGTCTCAGCCAGAGCCAGGGGGACCCTCTGCCGCCAGCACACACTGGCACCTTCCGCACGAGCACAGGTGTGTATTGGGGGCACATTCCGGCCTGCCCACTGGGAATGGGGGATATGGACCCCCTTGGAAGCTAAATAATTGTTCCCAAGTGAAAGCAGTGTGTGTGTGTGTGTATGTGTGTGTGTAATCCCAATCAAGCCTTATAACCTGCTTCTGTCATCAGTATCTTTGACGATGATTGAAAGAGAGTGTAACTCCAGTTTAGCTACCTGGTGATTCTATGGATGATAGAAGCACCAAGGGAATTGTTGTTACATTATCAAGTAGAAAAACTCAAAACAAAACAAAAGAAAAAACAAAACCCCATGATTGATATTTTCTGTGCCCTAGGTAGGTAATTTAATGAAGTATAAGTGCTCCACAAAAGGAATCACAACCATCTTATAAGATATAGATGCATTATTTTTGTAAGACAGTTTTAATGATGCAGTCTACCTTTTAGCAAGCTAGGAGATCAAAATATTTGTTTAAAAAAGTGGCATATTTTGAAACATAGACTTAAAATGTGTTCCATACACACTAATAGTCTAAATCATCAGAATTGTTATTTAAATGTTGGGATTTGATAACTACTGATAACTCAATAAACAGTGTAGTCTCCACCATTAAGTCTATACTTTTAGTTGTACATAACTATAAGATACATGGAGAAGGACAGGTGTTGCCTATGACCTGTAGCCATTCATAAAGTAGTCTAAGGTTATGATTATGTTCCTAATGACACCAACTTTAATGATAAATGTGGAGAAATTAGACAATTGTTGAACGGTGCACTCATTGTAAAACCTCACCTTCCCAGGAAAGCAGCAAAGATGCCTGCCTGTTAGCTGCTGGTGAAGCTTACCCCTTCCCTGCTACACATGCTCAGAGCCACAGCGGAGGCGTGGGATGGCTGGCATTGTGGTCCAAAACGGGATCTCTGTAACTGCAGAGGATTGTAGCTTGTAGTGACCGCTGAGTACAGTGCGGTGACTTTGTTAAACTGCAGGTGATGCTGGATTACATGTTTTGAAGCCGAGGAAAGCTGCCCTTGTGGCTGATGATGGCTATTTACATTTCAGTGTTCCACGGCACTGGAAGAGGGAAGGCTCAATGTGCTCCTTGTGACATCGTCAATGCCATTCAATATTAATAATATATATTTAGACTTAGGGAAGAAAGAACACTGATTTATCCTTGTCAGACCTTTTGCTCACAGCCTGCTATATCTGCTGCTGTCTGGAGTTGGGCCACTTGAATATTTTTTTGCAAATTATCAATTTAGATAATTTTATTTCCTTGTATACACTTTGTGAAAAAAGAGCTGACAATCACTGTGACATTGAACACCTAATTTGAATTTAAAAAGACAAGAAAAGTTTATGGAGCCCCTGTTTTATATATGTCTTTAGGACTGTATTTTGTTAGTAAACTTCTGAAGGATTAGTCAAAAATTAGTTACAACAAAAAACTGCCATGCATATTTCAGTCCATAGAAAATGCTCATACTTAAATAAAAGGCAGCTATTTCTATCAGCTACTCTTTTATTAATGTAACAAAATATCCAGGCCAAACAAAAACAAAAACCACAACAACTTAGAAGAGAAAACGATTCATTTCAGCTTGTATTTGCAGAAGGGACAGGCAGGCATGGTGACAGGAAGTTGACTGATACCATTTCCACACATAGAAAGTAGAGACCAAGAACAGGAACAGGAAGTAAGGTGAGGCTATAAACTCCCAAAGTCCCACCCACAATGGCACACTGATTCCAGCAAGACTACACATCTTAAAAGTTCCACAACCTTACAAACACCACCAACCGGGAACCAAGCATTCAAACCCTGAGCCTAACGATAATATTTCTCCTTCAGATCTCACACTGTTCTACTGTCTAGGCTTAGAGAGTCTACACCTGTGCTAGGATAAGAGGTTAATATGTGCCAGCACCATGAAATTTAAATTTTCATGTCCATGTGTAAAGCTTTGGGTCACACCCTCACCATTACCTTTAAGTGTCCCCTACAGCAGCTCTGGGACTGCAGAGGCAGCAGGATGAGGCAGTGACAGAAAGCATACAGTTATAGGACTTGGCCTTTTGCAGAAAGTTTACAAACCTGTTTCCCGGTGCCAATGGAGAGACACCTTGAGCAAAGACATGCTATGCTTTTCTCCTTCTTTTGAGGGCAACCAGAAGTTTTCTCAAAATGCTTCAGAGTCTATTGCAATAGGAACCGTGACAGAGACCTGGAAAGTTGTGGCAGTCAGAGGTTTGACACCGTGTGCCAGATGGCACAGTTTGGGAGCAAACGTGATGAGTCACACAATGCTGTGAGTGTTCCATGGTGCTGTGAGTGTCACACGATGCTGTGAGTGTCACGCGATGCTGTGAGCATCACATGATGCAGTGAGTGTCACGCAGTGCTTGAGCATGTCTAAAAGCACATAGAAAGAAGGAACAGGAAGTGAAGCCACAAGTCTCAATTCAAGGCTTCCAACCTGCCCCTGCCCGAGAGACCTTGTGCTTGCCTCTGGCCTGCTTCATGCTCACACTTTTCCAACCCTAGAACCCATTGCTTTTGAGACTGAATGTCTAAGATGATTCCTTTAGTGTGTGTGTGTGTGTGTGTGTGTGTGTGTGTGTGTGTGTGTGTGTGTGTGTGTAAGAATGTATCCATAATCATTTTATTCACAATCCCCTGTGTTGTACACATCCCTGTGTCTGGAGATCACTAAAACTGAGCTAAGAGACGTCCAGGGCAAAAATAAATACCCTAGGAGAAGGGGTCACATTCTATTGAGAGCCTTAGTTTAAGGTACTTGGTTCTCCATGCTTAGCTTGAATTGATGGTTGATGTAACGTGACCAAGCAGCCTTATCGTCCTGCGAACCAGCTGTAGCTCATTCGTTTCTGTGTCCCCAAACAATACAGACAATCCTGTAGCAAAACAGAAAGTGGGTCACTCTCTTTCACTGCACCTGCTCCTGGAAATAAAGATGACGGAAAGGCTCATCAGTGATTACGGAATGAGGAGGTGGTGCTGAGAACCAAGGGCGAGGTCCTAAGAACAAAAGCAGGTGGCACATAAATATTTTAGGGGACAGTCTCTAGTGCATTTCATATAGTTACTAATCCTGCAGCTGAGGTACATATTGATTCCTTTTCTATATATCATAAAGCAGACATGAAGATTTGCTTCCACAGTCACATAGGTTGTTTGGAGCCAGTCTTTGAAATGTTATGTATGGCTATCTTGTCCTAGGTCCTGTTCTTGTTTGACCCCATATTTGTAAATGCCATTTGAAGGCCAAACAGGTTCATTTGTTAGCCATGGAGCTTCGTGGCTTTGGATGTTCTATTATTAAAGAGCTATCTGCTAAGATCTACTGTTGACTGCTAAGATACACTGGCTCAGCAGAGTGACTTGCAGGCTGCTGCTAGACTTTTTCATCTCATGTAGTCTCCTAAACATAGAAGAAATTGACTAACAAAGGATGGGAATGCCTGAAAGATCAGTGTCATGGACCTGTTTTCAACTGCCTTGGTCTCCTAAGCATCGTACTAACTCCATGGCAACTGTCTCCCTGTCCTTTCCTCATACACGCTGACCTCATCTCTGGGCTGCCTTGGTGCCTGATTACAGCTATCCAATAATAAGTTACTCTTGAGCAGAGAGATTTTTTAGGGACATAACTGGACAAAATAAAGAACAAAAACAAAAAAAAACAGAAATAATGCCTGCAGATGCTGAAGGGAAATCGTGTTGAGACTCTACAAATTTCTCCATCACAAGGAATGCCCCAGGAGTTTCTTCTTGTGCTTACTCATCACTGTTTTTTCCTGTTTTTTTTCCCCATCCTCTTTTCTTTCTTCCCTTCCTTCTCAGCTTCCAGATGTAAAGTGCCCAAGTCCATTGCTTTGATATGGGGACTAATTCTCAGATGCCAGCTTAGGCAGTGCCACCTTTCTACTTTTGTGTAACCAAAAAGTCCTGTGAACTCCTGAGCCATGTATGAACTACCTAACCCTCGTGTGATTGACCTCATGAACATGTGTTTAGAAACATTCAGGGTCATGCTGGAACACCAAGAAGCCCAAGACCCCCTCTCCACCTCTCCTCTACTATGGTCTTATGAATGGTGAAGCCCACAAACAGCCCATTTTCTCACGTAGGAATTATTTGGATTCTATAAAGCAGATGCACAATGCACTGAAGCCAGACCAGAGGCCGTGGGCTCCACTACCCCTTCTTGATGACTCAGCTCTGGAAACCGTCTTGCTCAGGCACACCAGGCCACTGCAGGGCAGAGCCTGCTCTCTCTTTCTTCCACCCAACCTAGCAGAAGGATGCAGGCTCTGAGGATGACCTGGCAAGTCTCACTACTCCCAGATGTGTTATAAGTAGAGATGTTTGAAGAAAGTATATCTCTTCCCTTGTCCGAAGACAGCAGTGACAGGCAGAAGTCAGCATGGCACTCCAGAAACGCAGTGACCTAACAGAGGCCAGGACCACTTTCTGAATCAGCAGTGGCTCCTAGCCAGCTAGGCTGCCAGAGAGGGTCCCATCACCACACATGAGCACTCTTTCTTGACTTGAGAAACTATAAATGTGGATGGTGAGAGGAAAGGGAAAGAGAGTTACCTACTGGCAAGTAACAAAGTTAGCCTTGTTCTGAAAGGGCCACGATAATTCCATGAACAAGCTGAGAAATTTTGTTTAGATAGTTAAATTTCCACAGTATTTCTTCTTTAATTTCTTATTCAGCAGGTAGATATTTGTATGCATATAGAATATAATATGCCTTTAAATCATAAGAACATACTTGATGTAAAGTCACTTAGTACTTAAGATAGTGGAGCATATTAATTCTGTTCTGCAGCCATCCAGATTTTATGGGCAGCTCTGTCTCTGTGTTTGAACCTCCTGTAAAGCCAACTAAAGATGAGCTGTCATTAACTTTCTAGAGATGGGCTACTAGAATATCTGCTCATGTTCTCTCTGTAGTCTTCCCTGCCTTCTTCCTCTTATGCTATATTAGGTTTGCTCAGCACCTTTATGTCACCCTAGGCAACAGAAGTGACTCCATCATAGATATGTTAGCATTTTCCCCATTCAACTATGCCATTTTCATCTTCATGGAAAATACTATCCAAAATCTTCATCCTGGCCCATGCAGCTTTCACTTGAAGGCAGTTTTAGCACAGTTATTTCCAAGAGAACAGATACTGATGAATATTTAAATAGAGCAGATAATGACTAAAGATAAAATCATACAGACTTATCTAGACCTGACATACATATAATCACTTTGTATTTTAATTTTCTTTGGATTTTCTGCAAACTATTTTCATTCAAAGCACATGGGCTGTATTTTCTGGGCATACCCAATACTTAGTGTCCAGCAGAGCAAATGGGATGAAACAGGTGGAGAAAGGTTAGTCAGTCTGGGATTTGGTCCCCATTTTACCCATCCTACCCCCACCTTCTCCCCTGTGGAATGAAGAGTTGGCGTTGAGAGATGGGACCATTCACTCAGGTCATTGTTGGCTCTAAATGAGGCAGTATGTGATGGCTCATCACGTGGTGTCTGCACAAAAGGAAACTCTGCATGGGGATAGTATTGATTATATTCTTTCCTCATTTCTAATCAGAGAGGCATTGCCATATGGAACTGAAAATGGGCTCAGGGTGTTTAAAACACATGGGTATGTTATCATTCATTGGTAGCCCCAGCACACGCTCTGTAAATGACAAGAAATAAGAGTGTGTGCCATGAACTATGCATATAAAATTATATGGAAGAATATGTATGGCTAAGTATGAATTCACTCACTTTCCAGTGGGTCCATTCACTTGTTTATATTTTAATTTT
Source organism: Ondatra zibethicus (assembly GCA_004026605.1). Lineage (NCBI taxonomy): Eukaryota > Metazoa > Chordata > Mammalia > Rodentia > Cricetidae > Ondatra > Ondatra zibethicus. The sequence goes on from PVIU01004316.1 coordinate 65,760, forward strand.
TAGAACAAGTTCTACAAACCTACTAAATTCTGTAAGCCTACAAAATTCTATTGTAATAGCTGTACCTGGACTGACAATCAAGAATAGCCATTCCTAAATCTTGAAAAAGATCCTAGTATGTAATGGAAGACCGCTCATTTGTTCCCAGTTACCCAGACCCGAATAATCACACAGAAACTGGATTCATTACAACACTGTTTGGCCAATAGCTTAGGTGTATTCCTAGCTAGCTCTTATGCCTTGATTTAACCCATTTCTATTAATCTGTGTATCACCCAAGGCTGTGGCTACCTTTAAGATTCCAGTGGTGGCGCCTTTCTCCTTCTGCAGCTACATGGCTTCTCTTTGACTCTACCTACTCTCTCTCTCTCTCTCTCTCTCTCTCTCTCTCTGTTCTGATTTTCTGCCTGACTTTACACTGCTAAGCCATTACCTAAAAAGTTTTATTCATCAACCAGTAAAAGCAACACATATACAGAAGGACATCCCACATCACTAGTAATTATTTTTTCTGTTAATCCATGTTTTAAGTACCTGGTTAAAAAATAATACTTCTTAAGAATTCTTAGAGCTGGATTTGGAGAGATGATTTAGCAGTTAAGAGTATATGATGTTCTTTCACAGGACCGAAGTTTGATTTCCAGCACCCACCTGGCAACTCACAGCCATCTGTAACTCATGTTTTGGGGAATTCAGCACTTCCACTGGGTATCAGGTGTACATATGATACACAGCTATTCATGCAAACAAAACATTCAAACATATAACATGCCTAAAATACGTAACTGTGTCTAAAACAGCATTTGTAATTCTCATTGCTGTATAAAAAGAATAAAACTGGTCACTGCTTAAATTAGGATTTTGTCCCCTTTTCTCTTTCAAACCTAATGCTGTATTCATCCATGATGACCATGTCTGTGGCATTCCTACATCTGATTTTATATTTTGGGGATATTTATCCTCTGTTTCCAGTAAAGAGTGAAAACACCCTGAACGTTAGTTATAAGGGTCCCACCAGGAGTGTTACCCTGCTGAAAATGCTTTTTAAAAACAATAGTGGCATAAAGCTATAATACTATGTTGTATTTATTCTCAAATAGCTATCAATTAACTATAGTCTAGTTCAGACTGTGTTAAGTGTAGAAACTTGGAAGACACATACAGTTCAACTTTGCTGACAGCATGCCAGATTGGGGACCATAGAATTTTTATTCCTGAAGTAATGGACTTAAAAGCTCTTAGCCCCACTTTCACTAAGCCATCCTTGTGTTCTGATTAGAGGCAGCATCCCTTAATTACCTTCTTATATATTTCTTCTGTATTAAATTATCCAGTTAATTTGTAAGTACATGCTGTGTTTTCGTATTCATCTGTTTATACAAATATATATATAGAAACACAATGAAAGGAAATAAAGCTCAGGACCCCCAAGACCAAGTTCTCAGCACAAAAAAGGTTTATTTGCCCCAGAGGGACAAATGGCAGTTCCAGGGTGGTCTGAGGTCCTCTTCTTGTCTCTACAAACACCAAGCACCTACATGATACACAGGCATACACTGAATAAAACGCCTATACATGTAAAACAAAATGAAAAATATATAAATATATAAAATCAAGGGTAAAAATACAAAAAGAAAATTGCTTTTCTTACTCTTTGTTGGATTTCACTTTATATTCCTCACAACAGTTTCTTACAGTGTGCCCAGATTCCTGGATTTTATTCTCTTCTTATTTTTTCCCTTTTCAGTAAACAATCCTTGTAACCATCATTCAGAAAGCAATGTTGGCTTTATTAACAAGGATGCATTGTTCCTCCTTCAAATACGGCACACAAAGCATCTCTCTGTTTTGCCTTGACAAACTAAGGTTTTATTTGTGTAGCTTTCAGAAAACAAACATAATTCCAGCGACAGCATAGGTGCCTGTCGAGGTGTCAAGTCCATTGCAGAAGAGGCAGCTTGTTAAATCTCCCCAGAGAGGCTAACAGCACAGTTCATTGAGTTCTAAGAGCTCATGGGAGGAGAAGGGGCTGTTTGCAAAGGACGTGAGAGGAGAGGGACAAGTTTGCAGAGCTGATGAAGCGCCAACCCCGCCAAATGTTTGCCAAGAGGACATTCGGTTGGCTGGAGTAACCTGCAAGGTCAATCAGTGGAGCTCTTGGAATGAGATAGGAGAAAATGTTCAGTGGCAGAAGTTAAGGGGAAAGTGTATGAAATGAGAGACTTCTAATAGCGGGGTGGTAGTTGTTTATCCATGGCAGCAAACAGGCTTGATAGGTGTGAGGTGTACCAGGAGCTAACTAGCTGAGCAAATCAGAGGGCAACACTGAGTGCTGACTCTGGCAGTGCCTTGCCGACTGCCATCCATTCAATCCCATAAAGCAGCAGCTGTAACGTTGTTGTTTTTCTGAATCAGGGTTTTGCACTGTAGCCCAGATCATCTTCTAAGTGTAGATCAGCATGGGCATGAACTCACAGTCCTCCTGCCTCAGCCTTCACTATCCCAGTCAGTTTCAATCTTCCTAATGCTGCTCTACAGCTTTTCACCTATGCGGTATTTTCTGTGTACCAGATAGCCAAAGCAAACTGCGATTCCATAGTCCCATGCTGTAGTTGGGGGAAACATTTGCCCTAAATATAAGGGATTCCATCATTGTATTGTTGAGGGTCATGGCTGCTCACATATTTTGTTCTCCAAGGTCACAGGACTGTTCTTTACATTAAAAAGCTGTTGTTGCCCTCTTTGTATTGGTAGATTGTGGATGGGGTATATTAATTTCATAGTATTTATTTGAATTGTGATTTCTCTATCTTGAAATTCTCAAAAACTACCTTTCTTACTGGGACCTGCACAGAGATTTAAGTATTTATCAGGGTCAGACAGGGTAGGTCATTAGGTGTACTGCATGCTATCCAGCATGAGGATTGCTCCCCCAAATCCCATCGTGGAGAAACAGCTAGCTGTGGGGTTGTGAATTTGTTCTCTGAGCACTGGGGAGGCTGAGACAGTAGCATACCAGGCGCTCAGTAATCACTCCAGCTAGCTGAGTCAGTGAGCCCTGCATCCCATGAGAGAGAGATCCTGTCTGTCAAAAGATGCAAAGTGAGAGCCCTGTTCCTGGAAAAAGACACTGAAGGTTCATCTCTGGCCTTCACAGGCCTGCGCCCTGACATATTCACCTCCCCCATCTGTATCTCCCCTTCTCTCCCTCTGTCCACCCCCCTCATGTTAATGGATGATACTTTTGAAAGGCCAACTTACCAAAGTCAAAATCATTGTGATTTAAAAATTAATAAATAACTTTTGGAAAGTTGCTCATCCACCTTAGATTCTATAGCCCACCTCTTCATATCCTCACACAGTTATATCAGGGATGAGACAGAGTCAAAATACCTCAAAATTAAGATTCTTATTTGCATTCTTTTTGTCTTCTGCAAGTTAAATAAAAGTCAGATTTTCGAATACTTTATATATCTTTTCTATATATCTATGCAAATTCAAGTTTACAAAAATAATATAAATTAGTTTACACAACTATCTATCATTTTTCCAGTGCGATCTTCGGGTGTTTGATTCCTGTGACTAACCCATCTCTCCATCTGCCTTTAGTTGACATTCTAACTCCTTGTTGTTATTTAAAATTTCCTCATTCTACTCAGTAACTCACAAATATTTGTCCTGGAGATTCTAAGCCTGGTCTAGAAGCTTATGTTGGTAACAGTCATGACATCTGGCATCTGACTAACGGGACTTAAACTCATTTTCTCTTAGAGACTGACCTGCAAGGGCCCTTCATTGCTCCATGTCTTTGTTTCCCATCCGTAAGGCACAACTGGCATTCTTCCCTCCTGACAGGTTGTTGAGGGAATGTGAGTTGGTACAGTGGAGCACACAGAACAGCAGGAGCATTGTGTTGCCCAGGGCAAGGGCCTCCACACGCGCCTAGGCCCTATCCATACTTCCTTTGTGTAGGGTTGCGGGTTTCTGCCTTGATAGTGGAGTGATGACCCATTAGTGGAACATTTTCTCTGTGTGACATTTTGGATGTTTTTCCTGTGTGAAATCAAGCAATAATCCCAAGAGGCCAGTTTACTCCCTTCCATAACTCCCAATGTCTCATCTTGTCCAAGACTGAAGACTAAAGCCGGAGTCCACATCTGACTTCCAAAGCCAAGCAAAGCACTCCATGAGCTGTGTGGTCCTTCCCTGGAAAAGGCCACAGTGCAAACTAAATAGGGGCCTAGAGGGTTGACTCGGGGGCTAAGAGTACTTGGTCCTCCTCTTGCCTCAGACTCACATGGCAGCTTACAACCATCTGCATCTCCAGTCCCAGGGGATCCAATGGTCTCTTCTCATATATGCAGGAACCAGGCACACATGTAGTGCACAGATGTACATACAGGTAAAACAGTCATATACACAACATAATAAAAATCCAAACAAAACCTTAAACAAAACAGGAACTTAACCTCTCCATCGCTCCTTCTGTACACATCTAGGTTTTGCCTTAATAGAATTCCACACTGTTGCCCATTTTGAGCCTGCTCCCTTGCATTCTTCTCAAGTTCGGATCTGCTACTCATCAGTGTTTTCCTTCAACCCTTCCCTCTTCTTCTTTAATTTAGTGTCCTAGACAGATTGGGAGACAATCATTCCATTCCTCTTACCTATCCTAACATTAGCTAATAAACATCATTTTAAAGATGTAGGTGTGTGATATATGAGTGTGTATCCCCATGTTTCTGTGTGTGCAGGAAGATGTGTGTTTGGTATGAGAGAAGGTGCATGTAGAACATGGAAAACAAGCTTATGTGTCTCCCTTGAGACAAGGTCTGAAGCTCACAGATTAGTCTAGTCCGGCTGGCCAGGGCGGCCCAGGGATGCTCTGTCTACCTTCCCAGCATGGGAATGGCAAGCACACACCTTGTCCAGTTTTGTCTCGTGGGTCCTGGGAACTGAACTCAGATTCTTCTACTTCCACAGCTAACCTTGTACCAACTGATCATTTCCCAGCCTCCAAAATGGTGTCTTTAGGTGTTTTAATATTTCTTGGTCTCGACTACATGTGCCTTCTTGGGTGAATCACTAGGATTAACAGCAAATACATTTCTAGAAGAGAATTTATTTTTGCCTGTAAACAATTTTCAGCAAGAATAAACACTGATGTTTGGTTTCCTGAATGAAGAATGTGCTTCTGTGAAAATGAGGCAGCGTACTAAGTTTCTCCTTTTGCCCTGCATTTTCTGACTGCTTAGCACAACTCTTGAGCAAAATATGGTTTTATTTCTGTGTTTTTATCTAGATTTTAAGCTGCTTTGGTTATAGTATAAAGTACATTGTTCATGATATTTTAATTTTTATTACATTTGTTTCTTTATGGTGGTTGAGAAAGGGCACCTGCCACACTTGTAGTCAAATACAATTTAAAATGCTACTTCTTAGGAAATATAGACACTTTTTGTAAGAATAATTTTTCAGAACTATTTCAATAGTTTTCATCGTGCTATTTAGCGTGTTTACCTAAGTTTTGCTCATCAAATGATAATAATATTGCTAATTAATTGGAAAAGTAAGAGCCTAAACTCATAGGTTCCAATCCAGACCTCATCAGGGGAATCTCTCCTCCAGTTTACTTTCAGCATTTATTGTTTTGAAAAAAATTCTTACATGCTCTTAGCAATTGCTTCCTTGATGTGCCATAATTACCCTTGTGTTTCATTTGGTATATGGCCCTTATAGCAAAAAAAAAATGCACTAAGAAATAATTGCTAGCAAGTCAAATTTGTGCTGTGTGACTTGGAACTGGAATCTAATTCCATATAGCACACATGGGATATGGATTCCTGTATGTAGACATTTGCTGTATCTCAGCATCTGTACTGATCCAAGTTGTCACAAAGCAAATGTCCTCATAGTGATTGTTGCTAGGGCAATAAATAACTAGTCACATCCCACTCATAAGGAAGATGTTATTTCCATTTTATATGTCAGTTTGCCTTTAGACGTGAATGTTTTTGAGGGACAGATGAAAGCAGTGGCCTGGCCTTGTCTAAAAATAACCCCAGGAAAGAAAAGAAATCTGGATTCACTTTGGAAACAGTGAAACTGATCTCAGTAAGTTCTGTAAAATCTTCTCAGAGCATTCTAGACATGTTGAAGAGATGCAAAGACATTGGGGAAAGCCGCGTCAATGCCTTACTCTGCTTTGCTCACTCCTGGGATGACTTGCTCTTTCCCTCACATGTCTCCTGTCTCCCGAGTGCATTTGCTCCCGTGAAAGCCTTATTGAGAAAGAGGCCTGTGAAACCTGTAGGGATCTACTTTACAGAAAGGAGAACAGCCCGGCATGGGATGCTGCCGTACTAATTATTCATGTTGAGCCCTCCTCACTCCCTATCCACCTCCGGGCAAATACTCTCCCTTCCCTTTCCTCTATTCTGGAAAAGGAATTTGCTGCTAAATCTATGACAAACCCAGTAAAGTTAGTGTCATGTTAATCTGAACGCATCCTGAGTGCTGTCCAGCAGGAAAACACAGAACTAATTTGTCTGTTCTTCCTCTGAAATATTTTCCTCTGAAATGTATCTTAACTTTGCTGGAAATCGAGCCCAGGGCTCTCTGCACACTACCCAAGCACTCTGCCAGAGCCACACCCCAGCCCAGGTTTAGTTTTGAACAATGTTCTCATGTAGGATGCTTGTGCCTTCCCTTTGATTTTGGTTAGCAATGAACCCCCAGAAGGTATGCTTTCTCCCCGTATTTTCGATTTACTTCTGACACAACATGTGAATTGTCATTTGACTAGATAGCATTGACTATGTTGGGAGATCTGTGACAGATTACTTTTGCTTTATTCTTTCGAACCCCTATTTTTTTATGTGTGTAATGCCCCCCCCCCCCGCCTAGACCTGGTTAACCGTTTCTGTGAGCAGGTCCTCAGTTTTTTACTTTGTCCCTACTTTCCTGTCCTAGCCCCATCTTCCCCTGGTGTCGACTCCGTCCCCTTGCAGCGCACAGGCAGCCAGCATGGGCCACAGAATGCCGCCGCAGCCACCTTCCAGAGGGCCAGCTACGCTGCTGGCCCGGCCTCCAACTACGCTGACCCCTACCGACAGCTGCAGTATTGTCCCTCCGTTGATTCTCCGTACAGCAAATCTGGCCCTGCCCTCCCACCTGAAGGCACCTTGGCCAGGTCCCCATCCATTGACAGCATTCAGAAAGATCCCAGGTGGGTAAAACTGTATTTATTTACTCTGAGATGGTATAAAGAGGTTTTATAATCCAGTCTCTTCTTTGCGCTCTTGGTGACATCATCGCCTTCATCTTCTTGTTATTGACTGAGAATGAAAAGATTGGTTTTTCTTGGATTTTACAGTTTTTTATTTGATATGAAATATGGACACATAGGATGGACCCCTATTATCTGTGGGTCAACACTCAAACTAAAGCATAAAGAGCTATTATAAGAATGCCTTTGGGTACTTATGGTTGTAGCCTTCTGATTTGATCAGGCACGGTCTTCAGTGACGTGGGAGCAGAGATGGGAGCGGGGCAAAGGTCTCGCCTGACCTTCAATGTCACCGTCCACGTGTGCTGCTCCCATCTGAGGAGACGAATTCAGTGTTTATTAGAATATAAAGCTTCTCCCACCCAAAAATTATTCTCAGATTTAAGAAGTCAGAAATTACTTGTTCAGGGAATGGTAAGAAGTTGGCTGTGGATTGTTGGAGAAATGGTTTGGTACGGTGTGTTTCCCTCCTGCCTTCTTGTTTCCAGTGGCAGCATGGGTTGGCGTGATGCTCTACTCCTGGAGTTGGGATTGACTCCCTGTGGATTTATGTAGCTGCAGTCCCATGTGTACACACATACAGATGTGTATGCTCACATATATATGTACATATACATATACTCAGACATATATGTGGCCTGTACCTGTGAGCATTCTAGATAGGCTGAGATCCTGGTATTTCCTTAGGGCTGGGCTTGAGTGTGATGATAAATTTAAAATTCCTCTCCAGGCATTTCCCTGACAGAGGACACAACTTCTCATGTATTATATGGAGAATTTGCATGGTTTCTCTCATAAAAAGAAGTGGCTTCTTCAGACATGAAAGGCAAATGGAATCATTTCATAGTGTGCTTTAAGATAGCTGCCTCGGGACAGATGGAGCCCGCATGGAGGGCCCTTGCTAAGTGTTGTGTTTGGTACAGTCTGCATTGTAGAGCCGACATGGACTAAAGGCTCAGCTCCGACTGCAGGAGACTGATAGGAAAGCTCAGCCGCAGTGCTCAGTGTTGGTCTTCGGATTCTCCAGCTTTCTCAGCGGTCGAAAGGCTTTGAACTGAAACCTGCCCTTCACTTTTAAGGCATGCATGCTTAGAACATTCTTCAGAAAGTATTTTTATCATTCTTTATTTGGAAATATTTTATACTTAACTTATTGTTATTGGTAGAAATATATATAAATAAGACCTTACCGAGAGCAGAAGAGGTGCTCATGTAGAACACTGTATCAGACTTGACACCATTGGACTTTTAACACTGTGTTACATTGGATATTATGGCTGTTAGTCCTCCTTCTGTTGTTGCAATAAAACAATGACCAAAAGGAGCGTGTAGAGGAAAGGGCTAATTTGCTTATACTTCCCAGCCATAATCTATCACTAGGGGAGTCAGGGCAGGAACCCAAGGAGTAGCTTGAAGCAGAAAGCATGGAGGAATTGGACTTAATAAGAAACTAAATTTGCGTTTCTCTGATGCAGTCTCGCTTCTGCGTTTTATACTGTATGATAAAGGCACTTTATTTTATTCAATGGAGCATTCTTCCTTTTCTATATTGCTATTCCTTCCATAGGTTTGTTTCTTTCCGTATAATGTCACAGCTTTTACCTTTTCAAGTTATGGATTATGTTACCTGCATTTACTGAGTGTCTGCTGTATACCAAGGAGAGAAACGCCAGTAAGAAATGGGTGAAGAGTCAGAGGCCACACTACTGGCCTTTAGTATATGTTAAATTTAGATGCAAATTAGTGCTGTGTGGATTATAAATTCACCTTTATTTTCAAGATCACTAGATGCTGGCCTTTAAGAATGTGTGTTCATTCTGAAAACCCCAGCATGCTAAGCACAGACAAAAAAAAGGGGGGAGGGGGGAATAATGGCAAGAACCAGAAAGGATTTGTTTTTTTCTGTTTGTTTGTTTTGTTGTTTGTTTTGTTGTTGTTGTTGTTTATTGGGGGAGGAGTCTTGTGTTTTCCCCCCTTTTTTATTGATTTTTATTGAGATCTACATTTTTCTCTGCTCCCCTCCCTGCCTCTCCCTTCCCCTTCAACTCTCCCCCAAGGTCCCCATGCTCCCAATTTACTCAGGAGATCATGATGTTTTCTACTTCCCATGTAGATTAGATCTGTGAATGTCTCTTTTAGTGTCCACATTGTTGTCTAAGTTCTCTGGGATTTGTGATTTGTAGGCTGGTTTTCTTTGCTTTATGTTTAAAAACCACTTATGAATGAGTGCATGTGATACAGAAAGGATTTTTAAAACACAAATAAACCCAGCAATATCTGGAATGAAGACTAAAATAAGTAATGCTCTTTTTTTCAGTGTGTCTTTCAAACTCTTATTGTTGTTATGGATTCAAAAACCATGTGCCTCCAAGCCCAAGGTATTAGCTTTTAAAAGACATTTTCTATCTCTTTCAAATGATGACGTTTGGTTGTTTCCTAGCACATACTAAAACTAAGTGTGCTGAATAAAGATACCTAACTTTTAGAGCTCAAGGGTATTCACTTTGTCATTAGCAGCTGTTGACCACAATCTTTTGAGCACCTTGGCTCTTTTCGGGCTTCTACATAGTATTCATTACGCTAGAAGGAAATGTCCGGTTGGCTCCCCACAGCCCAGTGACTTAGGACGACTCCAGGTTCTGTCCCACACACATGCCCACAAACCTGCTGGTGACCTCACGAGAGGATTTGGTGATTTTGTTTGTTTTGCATGTGCTAGCATCAGCAGCTTTGTTCCTTTTGGATCTTGTGCGGCTCTTTCAGAGGTGTGGACAGGAGTTCTGGGCAGCTGTGTCTTAGCAGGGAGAATTAGGAAGTGGTTTGCGTGGCCTTCTCTCAAACAGCACAGACTGGGAGATATCTGGTTTCAGTTTTCCAGTATCTGCTACTGTGATCTTAACAACACAACTTCTTTTTCACTGAAGAGTTATGGAGTGTTATTCAGTAAGACATTTCCAAGAAAATACTGACTTTTAACATACAAATTCGTAATCAAAAGAGTCTTATTCACTCTCTGTACTGAAGCCCCAGAGACACCCTGACACCTGTGAGTTACTCTCAGCCTTGGGGTAAGGAAGGACGGCTCCCCAAGGCTTGGAATTTCCTTAGATAGTAGAGAGCTCAGTCACACAAGTTCTGGGAAAATGTTAGTATTCTCTGCTTTTAACTCTTTTAGGCTCTACCCAATGTAGAGAAACTTTTTATCCAAAGAGATGGTAACATCCAGTTTTCCTTGTAAAATGAGGAATCCCGGGGAAAATAAGTTTTTTACACATACAAACTTCACTGCACAGCCACATTTGCTTAAGGGTTTTTTTTTTTTAAATATAATTATATATCATTTTCTGTAAGATTTGAACCTTCTGACTACAGGAAATGGCTGATATATTCTTTGTATATTATGCCAAATATTGGATTGTTTCTATGAATATGTTAAATATACATGTTTAGATATGCTTATGGATAAGTTAAATATATGTGTGAGTCATAATAGTATTATTATTTTAAAAGTTAAATAATAAAACTAGAAACTTAAGTAAAGATAGATCTATCAGTATCTACTGGAGGTACTGTAAGTGGTCTCATGCATAAAAGAGTAGGAAGTTATGTTTAGAACTTTTGTGGCATGATGCACAAATCAGAATACTATTATAATATATTCTATAATGGAGTTCTTTTAAGAGAAAAAACTGATCAATAATATAAAAATAGGCATTTTTAGGGAAATACATATTTATGACTGCTGCATTTTATTTGCTATTATTATAAATTATGAAACTTACTATATTTGAAACACCATATTGTCTCACTAGATAATATTGCTTATCCATATTTTATCAAGGGGTAAACTTCAGTAAAGAACATTTTGAGCTGTTTTTTCTCGTTATTAATCAATGTATATCACATACATAATATTAAATGAGCCTTCAGAGAGAAAGTATGTAGGTGGAGACTGCTCATTCATTTCACAACCATCCAGACCCAAAAATAACACAGAAACTAAATTAAATTAATTAAGTTTAATTAATTTAATTAAAACACTGTTTGGCCAATAGCCTAGGCATATTTCTAGCTAACTCTTACATCTTAAATTAGCCCACTTCTATTAATCTATGTCTTCCCCCAGGTCTGTGGCCTCCTGGTAAGGTTCTGGCTGGTGCCTGGCGCCTTTCTGCTTTGGCAGTTACAAGGTGTCTTCCTGACTCCACCCACTCTTTCTCTTTATCTCTGTTTGGATTTCCCACCTTACTTCACTCCACTAAGCCATGGGCAGAAACAGCTTCTTTAATAACCAGCGGTAATAAAACATATTCATAGCGATCAGAGGGGAAATCCCATATCAAAAGTAGTTTTAAAATGCTTCTAGAAAAGTGGAGGTTAGAATGTTTTTTAAATCTTAATGCTTAAGCTGTATTACTGTATAATTTAGATTATTATCTAGCTTAAGTCACACTGGTGAAATGTTCACAAAGTATGTATAACATTCCCATAGTCTGCTTCTCTTGGGCTATGAATCTGTGCAGATCCTAATACTCATTTCCACCACACAGTTATCACTCACCTGGCTGGCCCTTCCAAGTTTAAGAATCATTCATTTCAAAGAGTAGCAGCCACCCTATATTCCCTTCTCTACCCTACCCAGTTCCCACAGCCGGCCACTCAAAATGAACTATTTTATAGAGTTGTTGTAAAATAAACCAGACCCAGTGATGTTGATGATACTGGCATTTGTTTTTGATTTGTAGTTTTTATTTTGGAGAGGTCTCATGCAGCCCAGACTACCTTCAGGCCTGCTATATAGCTAGGATGACCTTGAACTTCTCATTATCCTGCCTCCACTGCTCCAGTACTGAGACTACAGGTGGCCACCGCCATACCATGTTTTAAGAAAGGCAGAGAGTGACATCCAGGGAGTCATGTGAGTAGACCAGCACTCTGCCAGCAAATTGCATCCCCAGCCCTTCACACTAACACAGATGGAAACAAAGGCTGTGTCTCTTGTAGGTTCCTTCTCTGCTCTTTTCCCTTATCTTTGAGATTGTAGGAGAATGTGATGGTTTCCTCTTCAAAGAACAGTTACTTCACCCTCCCCTACCCATTAAGGTCATGCCCTCTGTCCCTTCTCAAGCTACCACTGGCCTCTGACTCTTCTGTCTGGCTTTCTCATCTGCCCCACACCTCACCATTATTTGTAGAAATGGAGTCAAGGTTACCTTGAACCCCCCACATTTACTGGGGTTTTACCTGCTGGTTAAATGATATTGATATTCATAAGTGGCAACCATGATAATTAAAAATAATTAATAATATGACTCATGTCTGGTGTTAAACACTTTATATCCATTATTTAAGGTGATCATCCCAAGATCTCTATAGCCTGACTCCCTCTTTAATTACCAGTTAACACTCATGTTCAAGATGTTCTTGTCTATGGCTGCCTGTCTTTCATCATCCTTAACCATGTAATGCCATACATCCTGCAGGTCCTGCTTCAATACAAACATGGTGTGATGTAATATCAACAATGCCTCTTCATTGTGATTATTTAGATGTGATTGCTTATCCTCCAAGTGGTCTAAGGACAGGTCTGAAGTGGCTTGAAGCTTCAGAATTCTGACTTGTGTTCATCTGAGATACCTCTACTGTTGGATGGGACCACTGGATTTATCTTCTTCATACCATATATGTGATGCGTTTCCATGATAATGTAATTAATTTGTGGAATATGTCTTGACTGAATCAAGAGAAAGGTGATGTGTTCCTGGAACAGAACAAGAGTAGACAGAGCTGCTGGCTGTAGATAGAATAGTTAAAGGAAGCTCGGAAATGATACCTCCTTTCATCCTGCCTTGTTATTCCATCCCAAATAACAATGTGCAATCCCTCTTGTCTAACCAGTACTGATGTGTAACTCGATGTCATAAGTCACTTTTGTTTACCATCTTGCATTGAACAATTAATTGCCCTCAAACATGGAGCACTCAAAATATTTGTTGTTGCCAGACAGTTGGTAGCTGATTGTCAGTTGTTAACTAGTGACAATTAATTTCCATCGCCTCTTGAAAAGTTTTGCAGCAAATTGAGGTCATTAATTTAGAGATTCTGACATTGGCAGAATGAAGATTAGCATTTCAAAGTCAGAAGAACAATACATTTTAGCATGAAGTTCCACTGTGCTGGGTATATTATAATTTGACAAGTCCAGTAGCTGAAAATCTTCCATCTACTGAAAACCATCCCTGACCAGTTGGACAGGCTTGCTGCACTGTGTGTATTATCAGATTGTAAATGTTAGGAAGACAGAAAAGAGGAGGAGGGGAAAGAGTGAGAAAAGGCACCAGGTATGGCTCTGGGGCACAATTTGATGAATGAAGCATGTTGATGGGTGAGACAAAAAAAAAATCCACATATCTTTGTTATAGTCCTCCCTCAATTTTCTATGACATTCCCACATTTGCTTTTTTCTTTCATTATGTCTGTCCTTTAAACTCCCATGTTGGAGCCTGTCACCTGAGCCACTAACTTAGGGGCACCTTAGAGATACAACACCACACTGATGAAGTTCATGCTGCGAAAATTGGGTCACTTGAAGGAAGCCCTGAAGTAGAGATCTCAGTCTGCCCCCATGTAGCTGCAGTATGCTGAAGGGTGCTATGCTAGGGGTGGGGCTCCTGACTTTCAAAGTTAGCTTAGTGGGTCGCAGTAATTTTTGACTCCCTACATCAGTTTCTTTTTGAAAACTTATAGATACCAACAGAGACTGACCACTCCTTACCTTGCACAGAAGCATCCCCAGTCATTTACAACATGGGAAAGACATGAAATAACTTTGAATTTAGGACAGTTGTTTCAATGGAATGAAAGTAGACTTAGGAGAAAAGAGGACCAAAGTTGGTTAAAGATAGATGTTTGGAAACAACTGGCTTAAAAATCACAATGAGGGAGCAATAACTTCTTGAACAAGGGAGTGGTATAAAATTAGTTTAAGACACTCATCTATATCCACTCCTGTGAGTGTGGAAAAAGTCACCTTGGCCTTTTATTTGTTTGCCTCTATAGATTGTTTTGAGTATTCTTGATGAACAAGTGAGTAGAAGGAGAGAATTTCTTCTGAATACAGTTTATTCTCTCCCTAAAATTGATAATACTTATTTTTAATCATTTCCCAAAATATTTATCAATACCTACCATACCATATAAAATTAACAGTAATGACATTTGAGGTTACAAACACCCACCATGACGCCCAGTAGTACTGCCTTCTGTTGTTTATATCTTGTTTCAACCTTGTCCATGTTGAATTTGAGTGGGCCTGTGTGCATTACAGAATAATGCAGAGAAGAAATTTGTGGGTCATGAAGGCAGAAAGCAAGTCAGAATTCTAGGGAGATGCAAGCAGTGCTGTGAGCCAAGTTTGAAGGTGCCCTTCCCTCTGCCAATCTAGTCTTTGCATCTTCCAGCTTAGCTCTTAGAAATGGTGGGACAGAGATAGGGGATCATCCCTGATGCATCTTGTCCTGGGTTCTTGTGCAAAGACACTATGAAGTAATAACTAATATGCTTGCTGTTTCCAGTCACTGAGTTGTAGGGTGAGTTGTTAAAATGAACCTGAGTGATATTCTCAACAAACCATTAACCTTCACTTTCAGTATCTCATCAGAAACCCTTTACCCCTCTGCTTATTAAAAATAGTCAAGAAGTTGGCACAGCTGGGCATGTTCACCAACACATGAATGGATAAATAAAATACAGAGCATGCACACAGTACTCAATGTTGATAAGGAATAACGAATAGATGTACTATAACATGGATGAACCTCAGGGACATTCTCAGTAAATAAGCCAGGTGTAGGATGGCCAGTGGTTCTGTAGAATATCGTGAGGCAGTAAGAATATCACATTCACAGATCTGTAAGATAGAATAGTGGCTAGTAGGGGTGTGGGAGAATGAGTAGTTGTTTAGTGACCATCAGCTTTATGTTTAGGATGAGAACATAGTAGAATTGAATTATGAAGGGTTTTGCACAGAGTTTGTGAATGTGCTTAATAACACTAGCTTTGAAAGAGACAGAATGGTAAAAATCTCTGTATATTTTATAACAACAAAAAATGTAATCAAAGGGGCTGGCAGAATATGTCTCAGCCAGGAAAGTCCTTACTGTACAGCCACGAGGACCTGAGCTCTTATCCCCAAAAACTCTATAGAAAACTAGATGTGTTTGAATGTCCTGGCACTGGAAAGGCAGACAGGAGGATTCGTGGGGCTTGCTGCCTAACCAGCCGAGTCAAATTTGTGAGTTCCAGGTTCAGTGAGAGACTTCATCTGAAAACAAAACAAATAGCTGAGGTATAAACTAGAGAGATGACTCGGTGGTTAAGAGTGCTTCTAGCTCTTGCTGATGATCCAAACTCAGTTTCTGGCACCCACATCAGGCAACTCACAATCCCCTTTAACTCCAGTTCTAGGAGATCCAGTATCCATTGGTGTACAGGGACACTTGCACTCACACGGTGAATGTACAGATACGCAAATACACACACAAATAAATGATTTTTGAAGATCAAGGAGTAGAGCAATTGAGGTAGATACCTACTGTCCACCTCTTGCCTCCACGTGTACTCACATACCTGAGCACATAGGTGTACACATACACACAGAATAGTAGCCAGCAAATTGCTGCCCAGGCGCTCCCTTTTTACAGATAGAAGCCTACACAGGAGCAGGATAAGGAAGCCAGGAGGACAGAAGATGTATGAGTCATGCTTATGAATCATGACCATGGCTGTTTGCCAAGCTGTGCCTTCCACTACCTTGTAAGAAATGGTAAAAGTCACTTCTGTGGAGGTGGCCACAGCAGTTTCGCTTTGCACTACTCCTCAAATGGGCTACTAAAATCTATAAATATATTATAATAATATATCGCCTAATTATAATAACTGTAATACCATGTTAAAGAATGAATGTAAAGTAGCTTTTTAAAGGAGATACCATATTATTCTGCAGAACAAAAACATTTGTTCATAGTACTTGAGAATTAGCATCTTTATGGTGATCACTTTTAGATATTTTATTCTTTTGCTTGGCAAATATTTCTTGAGCAAACTATCAGGCACTGTTTTGGATAGTGAAAAACATTTGCATCAGGTAAATGAGGTGAAAATAGTGACTAGGAAATAAATAGGAAATGGTCATGCTTAAAATCATATAAACTTTAAATTGAATGTAAATGAAAACTTACCTTTTCCATTTATATTTAAAATTACCCTTAGTAACTGCTTATGCCAACCAGCACATATTTCTTTCTAATAACCTCAGTCCTTCTCATACTGCCTGTTTGCTTCAGAGCCAAAGTTCCATCTCATGATTTCTACCTCAGTTGATTTCCCCTCACCCAAAGGACAAGGCCCCAAATCACCATAAAGGCCCCAAATGACCACAAAGGCCTCAAATCACTAAGCTTTCGACCAACACCAAAGAATCCAGTAGAAAAGCATCATGTTCTCCCAGGAGCCAACAGGACTCTTCCCCCTTCACAAAGATGATGTTGTGTTTCAAGCCACTTCTGGTTCAATTAGAAATTTATTCTCCATGGTAAATGAAGTTGACAACAGCAAGATACTTCTGACATTGAAGGGTGAAGTACTATAATGCCCGGGTATCTTTAGAATAAGGTGGTGTGTTTCTGCTAGGGCCTTGTAATGTTCTCATTGTCCCCTATTTTGAGGATGATTGAAACATTAACAGATTTAAATTTGCCATAAATCAGAATGAAAAAAACAGAAAATGGCAGCATTAATATTGTAAATGGAGCCTTAGTAGCACAAATACTGTGTGTCTCCAAAGGAATGTATAAATACTTTTGTGAATATATCTACACAAATACCCACAGACACTTAAACATATTCAGAGAGATACATATACACAAGCATAACACACAAACACACACACACACACACACACACTGGACCTTCCTCTGTAGAGGTAGCTTTAAACCTAACCTTAGCCACAAGGACAAGACCCCAAATCACCCCAAAGAATGCATTTTTAGTCTCCAGAAACAGTGCAGATGCAGTTTTATTACTGGCATCATTAGTTAAAAATGGAGGGGAAGTGAGCAGTGCAGAAGAATCCCTTCAGCCCCTGAGCCCATGCAGTGCATCTGCCATTCTGGCCCAGGCGCCAGGCTGAAGTGCCTCCGTGTGATGTGCCGCATTAGCTCATTCTGCACAGCAAACACTTAGGTTGCAGGGAATGAGAGTGTGCTGTGGCACGCTCAGTCAATAGGAGCTTGTTGCAAGTTTCCAGAGAGGTATGAAAGAGACAGGAAACAGGCCCACCAGCCTCAGCCAGGAGGGCCTCATTGAAAACCAGTTCACAGGCTTGGGTACAATAGAAGCTTTTGGGGCCTGGGCAGGAATGCGAGAATGGTGCTATGGGTAGAATGAGCCTGCTCTTGGCCTTACAGCACTCTGTGGTGAGAGGTCTAGGCCCCTCTGCTCGTTCTTACCACCTCGCTCTCACCTCCCACTCCTCTCCCCCTTGTCTTGTCTCTGCTCACCAGGGCTATTGTGGCAAAGATTAGGCTATGCCTTAGGCCTCCACTCCTCCCTCTTTGTGCAGAACTCTCCAACACCTTGAATTCCACCTTGCTCAAGAGAGGTGTTATAGACTCGGTACTATCCTCCAAATTCCTGTGATGAAGTCTTAACTCCTAAACTCACAGTGCATGGAAACAGAGTCTCCAAGAGGGTGACTAAGGTAAATTGAGATCACTGGTGAGAAAGACTGGATGTAAACAGTGGAAATCGAGCCATGTGCAAAATGAGAAGAGAGGCCACAGAAGGAGGAAAATGGCCTAGCAACTTGACCTTGGGTTCCAGCCTACAGAGCTGTGAGAAAGTGAGCATTATGTTGGGAACAGCACGTAGCCTCTAGTACTTGGTTGCCACAGTCCTAGCTGGGTTTAGCACCTTCAGTGAGCAGCCATGACAGTGCCAACTAGACATCGGTTGCTCAAAGATTGTGTCATCTGTCAGCAGCTGAGAGTGTGTCCCCTGGGCCATATGGATCCCAAAGCTGTGATGTGATGCTGTAGGAATCTACAGAGCTGTGCCCTTAAGAAGTAAGGTTGAGTGGAGCTGTAAGTGTCACAACTCTGAGAAGGCCGAAGGGTGGCTGGTCTAGCTGGCCCAACATTTTGTTCATATAGATATGGCTTTTCTGAAGATTAACGTGGCATAGAGTTAAGGTACAATGTACAGGTCAAAACAGAGCCATTTATCAGCTCTAAAAAATTTGAAAATATATAGGTTCTATAAACTGAGATTTGAAAATGGGGAGTTCTATACTTTCCCATGTCTGTCTGTCTGTCTGTCTGTCTGTCTCTCTCATGGGTGTATAAAAATGATCCTGATGTATATATATGCATGTCCAGTTACAGAAGTGAACTTATTTCTATAAATTAATTATCATGTCATCACTTAAGGTTTAAAATCACTGAAAAACTATTCACTCTAGCATATTTTGAATTTCGCATTAAAACCTATTTTACTCAAACAAATGAGCTCTAGAGTGAGAAAAACTTACTGATATCTAGAGGCTTGCTCTCCAAAAGTGTGGGCCTGATCCTGGGTGATGGCTGGAAATTTAGAATGCCAGGTACTACTCAATGCCTCTGACACCACAATCTGAATCTTAACCAGACCCAAAAATGTGAGCTGTGCATACAGAAGTTGTGGGCGCTGATTCTATCAGAATCACCCCTCAACCACCACACCCAGGTTGTTGCAGAAGCCAGAAATCAAACAATGGCATTAAAACGTCACTCTGATCGGACTATGTTTAATGTGCCTGGTATTATATTGCAGTGGTATGGCAGAATAAAGTATGAGGTTCATTTGATTTTATAGACTTAGAATGTTTCCTAGTTGATGGAATGTCTGAATTTGAGAACGTGGGTGTTTCATGCGGTTGATAGCATGATCAACAAAATGGAAAGTCACCATGTAAAATGGCAAAGTGGAGATTTTCAAGGCATACTTTACCTACTAAAATTTTTATTTTCTTGTTTTTCAAAGGTTTCCTATGTCCCATCCCCCTTCCCATAGATATCCTCATTATTGAACCTTTCTCAGCTTGATGAGGGAACTTTGAACTTTGAACTCTTCATCCCAGAATTACTTACACTTTTCAAAGCCTTATTATTTCTATAATGCTTTGTTTCATTCCCTGCCCTCTGTCGTGCCCTTGACCTCCACTGGTCCCAGGCTCCTCTGATTGCAGCTAAGCAGGAGAATCTCTCTGCACTCTGAGATCCCTCAATCTGGACATGAACGCTTCCAACATTCTCATTCTTCACAATCTGTGTGTAGATTCTTGTCTCCCACCTGATAGATGTTCCTCCGGAAATTCAGTCATGTATTTCTAATCAGCATGGAAAAACTTTCAAGTCTGATGTCTGCAGCCAAGTGTTCTGCACTGCAGCCTGAAATTCCATGTTAGAACTGCAGAATCCTGTATCTACTCCCAGACCTACTGAGCAGTATCGGCAAGGCCATCTGATACTGATTTATTTTCACATTAAAGTTTAAGAAGCTTCACTTGAAAAATCATTATTGCCCAGTCCTTTTCCTCCTGAATTATCAATAGAAGGTAACAGCATTTAATATACCTTGTTATGGTGGTGCTCAACTCTTAGGGACCAAAAATGAGGGACAAAGAACTGACTTTAACCTTTGTAAGGGAAAAGAGAACATGCAGATATACCTAAAAGGAAGCAGCCATGCCAGCTGTGTTGTTAGACCAGATGTTTTCAGAGATAACAATAGGAAATGCAGCCCTTGAGTTGTGGATTAACAGCTCTCAGGCTGAGGTAGTGTGTCTGAGTGCAGGGAGACTTGGTTTGTTCAGTATCTGCACTTCTCCCAAGGCCTCTTCCAAGTCGCCATCACAATTTCCCATGTAGCCTCTTCACAAATAGTGAGCAGTGTCTCCCCGCTCCGAAACTCACTATATATTTACCTGTGTAGCATTTCAGAAAACATACATGTATAGAAAGCGAAAGTAGGATAACCAGCCCATCTCATTCTTAAACCTTCATTCATAGAGACAAAACCGTCTCAACAGGAGTTGTACTTTCAATAAAATTGTACTTTTTGTTTCTTAGCTATATACCAAAATTTTATGGCTTAAGACATATTTTTGTTTAGCTGTGTCCTATTAGCCACGATAACCACTTCATTCAAAAATTAACAATTAGATCTTTAGTGTTAGCAGAAATGAATCACACATGTATATTTATGGGTGTGTATGTTTTAATGAATTATCACAGTACTCTCGATCATTTCAAAGGGATAAACCATGGATATTCCTTTAACATGTGGGAATACATCATGATCTATATTTTATTGGGTCAAATCTGACTCCTTCACTAGGCCTATAAAGGAAAATAAAACTTCTGAAGGCTTCCATTAGGCCTCACCTTTGAGCCAGTTTCTCAGAAATAAGAAAAGAAACAGTCTCCACTCCTCTCAAACCCCAGTTCGGTCAGAAAAGGGGTCAGTCCTTCAGCTACAGACTTTGATTTCCATTTAAGTCTTTTACTCTTTAGAAAAACAGAATAATGTGTTGGGTTGAAAGCTGGAAAAAAAAATGAAGCTTGGCCTTGAGGTTTTTGAGAAATCAGTACCCATTCCCTAGCAGATTTCAGAAGTAAACCATTTTAGCCTCCAAATAAATGCTTCCTTTCAATTAACAGACAGCAAAGGATGGTAGCTGAGGTGCCTTTGAGACAAGGGCCGACTCCACACTTCCCATCCCAGGACTCTTCACGTTCAATGGCACACTGTCCAAACAATGGCACACTGCCCTCACATGAAGAAGACTTGGGCTTTTCATCTTTTCAAGACAGCCAGAATTCTCCCCTGCCAGCAACCTGAGGTGTCCCAACCTTGTTAGGATATGCGCCGTCTAATATCCCATTATTATTCGCTGAAGTGAAGAAGACCGGCTAGATGTTTTCAGATCTCCCTCCCAGGTTCTTTATACGGGCAGAAGCCAGGCTTTCTGAAGGGTATCGGAGCTCAATAGTCCCTTAACTGGGCCTGCCAGTTACTCACGTACTTACATTTTCCCTTTAAGATTTGCCACGCTATTCCAGTGCTAACAACTGGGGAGTAGTACCTTAGACAACTAGGAATGTGTCCCATTGCGTGGCAGTGTTGTGATGGGGCAGGTGGTCTCTGTCACTGTTTTCAGTCCCATTGGTGTTGATCATGTCATCTCAGGAAAGGGTTACCAGGACCTGTGTGAAATTGCTTTAGACCCAGCAGCACGTTCAGACACTCCAAGCTCTGGAGATAACCCAGACCATGGTCAGAACACATCTAACACAGTGGAGTTCCATATCTCAAACATTTGGCATCTCTCTCATGATAGTCTACCTGTTACCTGATATCTGGAATTCTGCCAATTTAATTTGCTAAAATCCATCTAGTAGGTATCTTCTAGTGGCCAAACTCTGAAATGCTTCTTCTCCAGGACTGAGCCCACATTGAAATCATAGCACTCAGCCCTACACTCCCACAGACAGATACTATAACTGCATTGTGGTGATTCCCATTTTTCTGTAGCTTTAGGATAGTTTTCCTGGGCTGGGTTTAGCTGCTTGCTCATCAGTATCACCAGCCAAAATAGAATACCCATACTTCTTTTAAAATTATCTTGACCCAAAACTAAGGTTCTGTTCTATGCCATGCACACTTTGATTCTCCCACTTGTAATAAAACAGTTGCTCTCTTTAAGTGTGGAAAATGAAAATAGCTTGCATAGTAAATGCATTTTAAAAAACACACAAAATGTGTAATTGTGTAATTCAATAAAATATTGAAATCACCAAACAACTTAGGATAGGGTGACTGCTTTCTAGACACAGATTTGACATCTGATGAGGCACTTGTATGGGAAAGTACCTTTCTGTCACTAATCATTTTGGTGGCAATACCTGTGTGCTTATTACATGTTATTGGGCAATGACACCTCCTTTATGTCAACAGATATTGAGGCAGTCAACACCGTGCCCCATTTAAATTACCAAGAAGAGCAATGTATGCCTACATCTAAAAGAAACCTTGGGGTGCCTGTGGGAAAGGACAGATCAACACTTTCCATCCCGACCACTCATTGTAAGAGTGACAGGCACCATTAGGAGAGTCGTGCGGAAGGAAAAGGGGCTGACTTTCTAGAGCAAAGGTGATCGGTCACAGAGCTACCTGTGGGGTGTGAACTAATAGCAATAGTGAAAGGTCTCTAGATATGAGGTGATCGAACATTAATTCAAAATCAAATGTGCACTGAACCCAAGACACTTCTGGCAATGCTTGGCCATGTTATACAATGTGACTTCACCAAAGCCTTGGTACTAAACCCTATGAACACCTTGCACTGAGCAAGCCTTCAGACCTCTCAACACCAACAGATGCTGCCTGAAACATACCAGTCAGACGTGATAATTCCATGTCCCAAAACATGTCCTGTATTTTTATTGACCATAAAAAGTTGGTTACTATTATAGAATTATGGCAAATAAAGGCTTTTACCATTTTCCTCCCATCCTTCCATCACACTGGTATATCTTTGGATTATATTTTGTTAGAACATTTATTTTAAAAAAAAACTTTTGAGTTGCTGACTTGACTTTCATTAAAATTAAATGGATTTTGGCTGGAGATAAGGACAGTATTTCCAACTATTTAAATTACCCCAAACATATTTCTGTCATTTGTACTAAGTATTTTTGTGTGAAATGGTACTCTCAACATTGAATATTATAAGATCAAAGTGTCAATCAACTGAAAAATGTTGGAGATACATACCGTCTATCTACATCCTGCAGTGTCAAATATTCAGCCAACGTTTAATTATTTACATAAAAAATACATCCATCTCATTAGTATGTAAATTGCTCCATAATTATATAAGCTATAAACTACATATAAACTATATGTATATCAAGTAGCTATTTTAAAAGAAACTTCTGTATAATTTGTTATCAGTAAATGCTGAATTTCTGTCTCTGGTCATGGAAAACTTTTCTCAGATGAGAAAAGGTCTCCCACAGGGATAAAAAGAAAAAAGAAAAAGCCTTAAGAAGCCCTGTTCTAGAGCAAACTGCATGAGACAGTTGGAAGATAAGCAGCCCCCACAGGAGGTTCAGGACGAGTTTCCCACAAAGTGAAAATCCTGTAGTTGAGGGAGACATCGAATACCCAGCATGGAAGACACAGCTATGGAGGGAAAGTACTCTGTAGAGTATGATTCTTAACTTGGCCTTGTCCTGATCAGCCTGGACCTTTTGCGTTGATATAAACTGATGTCTTTATCATGCTTCCAGTCAAGGCCCCAAAGGGTAGGAAATGGCCCTGAGTTTCACGAAGTCCCTATCTGCCCTAGGATCAGACACGAGAGGGCTGTGTGTCAGCCAGCCTCCATATTCGCAGTCACTAGGGGAGAATTCCAAGGAACCTCATCTGTCCACACATGAGCACACACCATGTGGTTAGTTCTCTCGTCTCTTTAGAGTGGATCAGCCTGCCGGTACACGCCCCCTGTCTTCCTCTATCCAGCACTTTGTATCTCGTGAACTTCTCACAGCTTACATCATGTCAAGGCAATGTGTGCTAAGACAAGAATTTGGGATGGCTTTGCAGTAATAATGGAAGTTTCCTAAGTAACGGAGGCTGCAGAGATGAGAGAGGAAGTTGTTATTTTGTCTCTGGCCCAGAGAATGCTGTTTGGACCTTAAAACTCTGTCCAGTTTCCACCGTCACCTAGGAGATATGTGAGGCTATAACTAAGGTTCTCCAGGATGCAGTATTGCTTTGACCTAATGACTTGGTTATTGATAAACTATAGGTGACAAAAATGGAAAATTAAATTCTTCTTCAGTGCAATAGCATGTATTTCTGTTTCATAAGTTGTTTTCCTGTTGTTTTGTAAAATAATGTCCTTTTTATGTTGGTTATTCTAATAGCTGAAACTGTTTTGATCTGTGGCTCTTGGTGGACGGTTCATTTCCAGTTTGGTTGTCTGTTGTGTGCTATTGGAAAGACAATAAAGCTGTGTTTTAGAATGCGTTGCTGAGGTCTGCATGTATTCAAGCAAAAGAGGATTGAGTGGTATAAGCTTTGAATGTATAAAAACAAAATTTGTCATAGAAGATGTCTTGAAAACATCTTCATGCTTATCAAACTAAAGAGCAGATTGCATGAATCAATGTTAAGTTCTGTCTGCCCATTCTCGGGCACTGGTTTCACTTTAATAACGTTGAATATTAAACAGTTCTTGTTTTCAGTGTTGCTCTAACACACTTTTTCCTTTTCAGTTGCTCAGATGATGAAATGCTTAGTATTCTGCCCTATTCCCTCACCCACAGAGCTTGTTTGTCTAAGGATACAAATATTTAGATAAACAAAAATCCTAATGGAAAAGGCAAAATTGAACCAACTGTTCTTCCAGGTGTGGAAATGGAGGTATTAATTCCCAAGGAACAGTTCCATTTCTACCATAATCTGTCCATTTAATCTACAAAAAGGGGGAAAACCAGAAAAATTTAGATAAAATATTTTATTTGAAATTTATGTAATTTACTTTTGATTTATGTTGGTCTTACCACTTGGTCCATGCCAGTTGAACATAGTTAAGCAAATACTATGACCTGTAAGTTCAGGTGCAGACTCACTATAGAATGATCAGGAACCCTCCCCTCAGTTTCATTCCCAGTCAAATTCGATTAGTATTCTGAGGTATAAGGTCCATGTAGGGCACCAAAGCATTTCCATTTGAAGCCGAAGAAGTATCCCTAAAAGCTTTGTGGAAATTGAGAGCATATTATCCGCTGCAGAGTCAAATGTGATGTAGCAGAGTATTCTGGATGTATGAAAAATCTGAGGAAATTACAGATTTATCCTGTGCTTTGTCACACTTAAAACTTAGCAAATAGCCTATTGGTTCTACATACACAGTACATAGGCTAAAGGGGATCCAAAAGGCAAAGTCCTGAGAAATTGCAGCAAGAAGGTCTGTGAGTCTGGAGAAATGGGGCAAGAAATGTAGAGGAGATTCGTGCAAGGCATGGGTGTGGGATGATCCTATTAAGACTGGATCTGTGAAAAATCAGATGGAGCAGCAGTCAGCATTTTTACAAATATGGGTATTAGATTTTAAAGGATTGCTGGGGCTTTGAGAAAAATGGTACTGAATGGGACTAGGCTTAGGCTTGTATCGGGTACTGCAGACCTGGACTAAAGCAAGGGGTCCGAGCATGAAGTTGAGAAGGATGGATGGCTATCAGGAGTCCCCACATTGGAAATGTACTTAAGGTGCCATCCACAGAGTCCTCTATGAATTTAACTTGTAGTTCTCAGAGAAAGGGACTAGGATAGCCACATACTGTTGCCCTGAACAGCTGGAAAGAACTTTGTTTCTCAAGATGAGCCATTCCAGACAACATCCTATGTGGGAGAAAGGAAAAGGAGAAGAACGGAAAGGTTGGAGTTGACCCATATCTATCCAAGTACAAATGTGGACCAGAGCTCAGAGCACAGACCGGGCTGCAGGAAGACCTGGGCATGCCAAGCCTGTGACTCCACATAGGTGAGATGCGGGGTTAAACTGTTTGCCCATATTGCAGCAGCTTTATGACTCCTAATACGGAGGCACTATTCTTATCCTCAGGCGACACTTGAGCCATCCCCTCAAAGCGAATAGCTTTGAACAGAGGCAGATTTGGCAGAGAAAGCTGAAGCAATGCCAGCAGTGGAAGAAAGAGGCGATCAAAGAGGGTGCCCAAGCGTGGAAAGCACGGGAAGAAAGCAGGTGAAGAAAGGACAAACCTGGGTCAGCTGCTGCCGGGCCATCTAGTGCAGAGGTTGATGAGGAACCACTGGAGTCCGCAGCTTTAGATCTGGGATCCGGGCCAGTGAATCTCAGTTTTCTGGACTTACCAGACGAGGAAGGGAAAAAATAAAGACCTCAAGTGTAGTGACGTTTAGCACACTTAGTGCCTTCAGGAAGAGGAGCAGCCTTGGTTCAAATCTGTTCCTCTCAATTAAAAGCTGCTGTGACCTTAAACTGGTGACCTAAGCAGTCTTTGTGCCACAGCTGTCCAAATCTACTATGATGATAATAAGTCCTGTGTGAATATGTGCAAAATGAACAAAACGATCCCTGACATTATATGGGTTATAAGGGTATTTATCATTATCAATACAGCATTGTTAGCACAGGCATCTCTGGTTATTTAGCTAAAGATGAGCATTGGGTATGTGAGTAAGGAGAGAGAGAGAGATCTTTCCAGTAACAGATTTGCTAACATGCTGTTAGCTGCTGGAAGGCACAGATGGATACAATGTGGGGTGAAGGTAGGTAGGGTGATTGTGAGAATTGTTGTATTTGGCAGAAAAATGGATTTAGTGGTATCAAAGGAAAATGGAGTGATTTTGTCTATTTTAACAATAAAAGGGGCCGAGGAAATGGAAATAGGCTTGGTCAGGTGGAAGGATCTGAAGAGAGTGCCACCATCTGTTTTCTCACAGGACAAAGATTCCAAGTGTCTGAGGTGAGCACATGGAGAGATCTGGAATCTAGAGGTCTAAGGAAGCTATGCGGGTTCACTGCCTTAAGTGTGGCAGGGTATTTGGGGTGGTGGTATTGCTGGTAGGGTTGGGAGGTAAGTCGTGGTGAATGAAAATGGCCATAGTGGTTTTAGTGGCTTTTGCCATGGGAGCAAGCCAGAGACTGCAGTCCAGATGCTGGGGTGCTGCCAGGAGGATGTGAACAGACAGTGCAGATGCTGGGGTGCTGCCAGGAGGATGTGAACAGACAGTCCAGATGCTGGGGTGCTGCCAGGAGGATGTGAACAGACAGTAGAGGATCTGGAGCTTGATTATGACTCTGAGCTCAGGCAGGGGGATAGCCAGGACCCAAAGAATAACAGCACAAATGTCTGTGTGGTCAACACACTTAAGAATTCTTTTGTGTTACTAGAGAAAGAGCTAGGCTCTCTTGAGTCCTTGAGCATCCCTGAGACACCCCCAGACAGACAACACTTGATCAGAGTTCTAAGTCGAGGGCTCTCCAGCTTCGACAGGGGCTTTGGTACAAAAAAACCTCATCGTACTCTATTCAGTACTGCATTAGAGATCGTAGACTCTTCAGACATCTGAGAAAAGGGCCTCTTCACAGTCCCACCTTGACATAGATCCTCAAGTAATGTTTGATAGGAAATGCAGTATCCAAAGTGTTGATATAAGGATAGTTTTAAATGTACTTATAATTAGTTCAAAATGTACTTAAAGTGGAGAAAAGTACTATATAGAACTATATAAAGGGTATTTTAAAGTTTTTTTTTTTTTACAGTTTTTCTTAGTTAGGGTTACTATTGCTGTGATGAAACACCAAGACCAAAAACAACTTGGGGGAAGAAAGGGTTTATTTCACTCACAGTTCCATATGACAGTTCATCATCAAAGAGCAGTGAGAGCAGGAACCTGGAGTCAGGAACCTGGAGGCAGGGGCTGATGCAGACGCCATGGAGGAGTACTGCTTACTGCCTTGCTCACCATGGCTTGCCTAGACTGCTTTCATATAGAATTTAGGACAACCATACCTGGGATGATACCACCCACAATGGGTCGGACCTTCCCCCATTGATCACTAACTAGGAAAGTGCCTTACAGACCTGCCTACAACCCAATCTTTTTTAAATTAGTTAATTAAAAATTAATTAATTGTTTTTACATCCCAGCTGCAGTTCCCCCTCCTCTGAGTCCTCTCCCTACCCCCCTACCCCCCTCAGTCCCCATCCTCAGTCCACTCCTCCTCTGATTCTGTTGGGTGAGGGGTGGGGAAGGGCAGGACTCCCATGGATATCAACAAAACATGGCAAATAAGTTTCAGTAAGACTAAGCACCTCCCCATGTATTAAGACTGGGCAAGGAAACCCAATATGAGGAGTAGGGTCCCAGAAGTCAGTAAAAGAATCAGAAACAGCCCCTGCACCCACTGGTAGGAGTCCCACAAGAAGACCAAGCTACACAACTGTTGCATACATGCAGAATGCTAGGTCAGTCCAATGCAGGTTCCCTGGTTGTTGGTTCAGTCTCTGTGAGCCCCTATGAGCCCAGGTTAGTTGATTCTGTGGGTTTTCTTGTGGTGTCTTTGACCCCTCTGGCTGATACAATCCTATCTCAGAGTTCTGCCTAATATTTGGCTGTGGATCTGCATCTATTTCCATCAGCTGCTGAATGAAACCTCTCTTATGACAATTGGGCTAGGCACTAATCTATGAGTATAGCAGAATACTGTTAGGTATCATTTCATTGACATTTTTCTCTAGTTCTGTTTGGTTCTATCCCTGGTCTAGCATAAAACCCATACCAGGAGAATAAGCCCATTCCTGACACTGCCTGGAATATGAGGACCCATAGGCTGAATGACCCAGAGACCTAGGATACAACTCAGTCTTAGGGAGGTATTTTTTCTTTTGCGTTCTTTCTTTCCTTTCTTTCCTTCTTAGATTTGGATCCTGTCATGTAACTAGCTCAACTAGCTCTTGTAAACCAGGCTGGCCTTGAACTCAAAGAGATCCACCTGCCTCTGCCTCCCAAGTGCTGAGATTAAAGGAGTGTGCCACCACTGCCCAGCTAGGGAAGCATTTTTTTAAGTGAGGCTTCCTTCTCTCAGATGACCCTACCTTGTATCAAATTGACATAAACCTAACCAGCACACGGGTGAAAAGCAAAAGCATAAGGCAGATACATAGTACATGCATGAATGCACCATCCTTAGTTCAGCCTCGTTCCTCTTGCTAAATGTTCTTCCCTCACCATCAATGCAAACCGGCCAGTATGGAGAGGATGTAGCCTGTGGTGTGTAGTAGCTAAAGCAATGGGATGTGCAAACGCAGGTGGGAAAGGAAACGTCCTTGTTGTATAAAAGTCGGTGTCTAGTCATGATGAGGGGAGGTGGGAGGAAAGGATGGAGGAAGGAGGTAGTAGAAGAGGATGGAAGAATGGGATGGGGGAGGAAGATGGAAGAGGTGGCCAGACCCAAATAGAGTATGGCTTAGTAAGATAACAAGGAAAGCAGTCGCCTTTCTGTACAAACTTCTGGGGCCATCCAGGTTTCCTCCCTGCTCTGGTAGATGCTAAGGGCAAAGGAGCTGCCAACCATTGACACTATAGGAGAGAGACTCCTGATTATCCATGGAGGGGTGGGGCTTAAAACGATCTACAGCATTTTAGAATGAAGGTAAAAATGTTCTGGAAAGATAAAGTATCCTAAGCAAAAACTCATTCAGGAAGCAGAATCTATGCAAACAGGGTGTAGCTTGAGGCGTTGGGACTGGTTCTGAATAGTTTGTGTGGCACAAGTGTGAGCATGGACCTGTGAGTGTGAGGGAGTGAGTCTCTAATGTATTAGAGTGGATAAGGGTGATGAGAGGTGTTTGGTGTTGGGTGTGGACGTTACTGCATGTGTGTGAATATATAAGAGTGTGTGTGAGTATATGAGAGAGATGATGTGTAAGAAAAAGTGTATGTGTGATTGTGGGCATGAGTGTTTAAGAAGCTATGCATGTGTAAGTGTTTATGTGATTATGTTAGCGTGAGAATATGTAGGGTTTATGACTGCGTGTGTGTGTGTGTGTGTGTGTGTGTGTGTGTGTGTGTGTGTGTGTGTGTGTGTGTGTAGTAGGTGTTTTCAGGGGGGAAGGAGTGTCTTGCTCATGAGAAGGGGCCCTCTAATCTGAACCAGATGGTAATATCAGTGGAAGAGCTGGCCAGTGTTCCCTTGGTGGTGTCACGTGAAGAGGCAAGGACCTGTGTTTCTGAAAGCCAAGAGCTCCCAGGTGTTATGAACGAAGATTGACAGAATCAGAGCTGAGCTGCGGGAAGATTACAGTGATTTTAATGTGTAGGATGGAGTGAAGAGATGGCTCTATGAGCTGTCACAAGAGATGACTTTGGAGTTTTCAGCCTTAGAAAACAGAGCTATAAATAGAGGCAATAGAGGTAGGAAGCGAAAGAAAGTTTGAGGGAAACTAAGGATCCACTTCTGATACATGGAATAGAGCATGGCAGGCTCCTCGGTCAGCAGAAATGCTCTGAACGCCTCCTGGGAGCCAGGCTCGTGCTCACACTGGGAGGGGCTGGGAGGAAAGGAGGGCTATGCTGCAACCTCTGGGCGCCATCAATTGGAAGCTCCTGGAGGGGTGGGTGTGGTCGATTTCTATCCAGCCACTGATGAAACTGAGGCCCAGACCCTTGAAATGACCCAACTATGTGTAAATAAAGACTAGAATATCTGAATGGAAAGATCTAGTCTAAGCAATGAAAATTATTGCCTGGATTTACATTCTGTTTATTCAGTATTTTTAATTTTTTGCCTTGATTGAAGCCAAATTTATTTTTAAAAATATAAAAGTCAAACAGCTAACATTTCCTGTATCATCTCTACCTCTGAGCTTGTGACTAACACAACCTCAAGGGAAGTAAATCCACTTTTCCTAAATCAGGGTTGGCAAACAAAGAACCTGCAGGTGAGATCTGGCCCTATCCTGTTATTTTCAATAACATTTTATTGTCATGCTCATCTCTTAACCCATTGTGAATGGTTCATAGCACAACTGAGCTGACTGGTTCATTCTTCAAAGCCTGAAATATTTAATTGGTGGTGACTTTTTGGAAAAATAGATAAATCACTGAACTTTCTAAAACAATAAAGAAGCCAAATGCTTGTTTGCAAATGCAATACACAGATAGCCATTCCCCAAAAACAGTCAGAATTAATAAAGAATATACATTATTCTTTGTCTGTGCTATTTTAACAAAAAATCCACAAATTGAGTGGTTTATAAATGGGATAAATATTTTCTCCCACACATGGAGGCCGAGCAGCCCAAAATGAAGGGTGCCTCAAATCCAGTGTCTGATCAGGACCATCGTTTGTGTCCTTGTGGCATTAAGAGACTAGACATCTCAAAAGGGTGCTGTTACCTAACGACCTCACCCTGTGACCTTTGGGATGGGGATTTCTGCATATAGATCCAAAAGCAGCATGGACATTCAGTCCATAGCAGCAAGCACTCTATAACCCCTTTGTGTAACTTTGGCCAAGCTTTAACAGGAGGTGGCACAGGCCTAAAACAAGGAAGAGTGTGAAGAACACATTTCGTTTTATCCTAAACATCTGCCACTTTTCACTATAGACCAGTGTTTTGTTTTGGTTTGGTTTGGTTGGTTTGTTTCTGTTATTTTTGGAAGACTATTTAATTAATACCAGTTAAAGTGAGCTCCACGGCTCTGTGTAGTGGTTCCTGCCTACGATTCCAGCACTTGGGAGGCTGAGGAAGGAGGATCCCAAATGCTCAAAGCCACGTGCTTCTCATGAATTCATTTCAGGTCAGAGAGGGCTACAGAGTAAGACTCTGTTTCAGAAAATTAAAACAATAAAACCAAACAAAAGATAAAGTGATCCTACGAGCTCAGTAAATAATGAATTGATATAGCATGCACTATTAAAGAGAGTGTGGTTTAAATTCTAGGCTGCACCTGACTAGTGAAACTTCTCTTACCCACTTGGCTCCAAGTCTTAAAGCAGGTCCCCAAATGGCTTCACATGGTCTGTCTTATGCTAAGAATAGGCCTTTCCTTCCAGCAGGCTTCCTTCTAAATCTGAATACCATGCTTTGCAAGCCTGACTCATGAGTTAAAGCACTGTACTCGCACATGCGGGCACAAACACACATGCACACACACACGCACACACACCACAGAGGTTAGGGTATAACCTTGGGGACAAAGGCCTCTGATCTCCCTTCACTTCATTACTGACACAGGCACAGAGAGAGTGAGGGATGACATTTCCAAACCAGTGATGTGGAAAGAATTGCCATCGCCGTGAAGACAAATTTGTCTGTGGGGATGGATAAACGACTTTGAAGGCAATTCAGAAAAATGCTTTGGATCACACTTTGGGTAAGCTTGCCTCCTTGAACTAAGCTGGTGGCCTCAGGGTCCACTCTGAAGGAGACTGACCACTTCCACTTTCACCTCAGAAACTTTGGTCACAATTTACAAAGAGGAAAGGTTAGCCTTGCACCCAGACTCAAGCAGTGTCAGCATTAGAAGGGGCGCCATGGTCATGAAGGCAGCAGTCAGCTCTTTTCTGGGGCAGAAGATTGTGGCAGCTGTCACTAATGGATGCTCTGAAT
Organism: Ondatra zibethicus; assembly: GCA_004026605.1. Taxonomy (NCBI): domain Eukaryota; kingdom Metazoa; phylum Chordata; class Mammalia; order Rodentia; family Cricetidae; genus Ondatra; species Ondatra zibethicus. The sequence goes on from PVIU01004316.1 coordinate 98,319, forward strand.
TTTAGTCCAAACTCAATTCTTTGCTTTTTTTGTTTAAGCACAATAAGCTGAACCTTTGAGATATTTTGACATTTCAACTCAGCATCTGGTAAAAGATGACAGCATCAAACACCCCCTTGCTCAACGCACTCTTATGTTTTAAACATAGTTGGTCTTTACATGCCAAGGTCCAGGGTCAACCTGTAAATTCTGCAAAGAGAGCAAATCAAGGAGGCAACAGTCTTTCTGTTTCCAAGGCAACAGAATTACACACACACACAAAAAAAAAATCTTGATTTTTTTTTAATCCACTAGACAGTGTGATGCTTCTTATAACTTTTCGGTTGAAACTGTCTGTAGAAAAACAGATATCCCAGGATTTTCCCCATGGGCCTGTTTTCCGAATAATGTTTCCAAAAGATGATCTAATAACGTTGATGGAAACAGCTTCCAAATTCTAGATAGACACAAGAATGATTACAAGAAATATGGTATGATTCTAGTTACCTAGTTATGTAGGATTGGTTTCAGTGGCTTACATAAACTGTTGAGAGGATCCTGAAAAGATATACTGATAGAGGGGAAAGAGATAGATTAGTCATAGTGCTGAGTTAAGAAGGTACAGATTAGATATAACAAACAAGCCTTGAAGGATGCATAGAAATTGGAAACATAGAGGCAAGGAACTTTGTGTAGGACGGAATCCTCTTAGACTTTCCTGAATCCACGTTAGCATGTCTGTTGTTGTTGTTGTCTTTCTTCGGGTCATGTTCAGGCAGTCGTGCTGGTGATGGTTATAGGTGTAGCTTCTGACGTTACAGGTAACTAAAGAATACTAAGAGTAGAAGACGTAATCTTCCCCGGGGGAAAACTCACCAATTGGTTATCCAATGCCAAATGCTCGGCAGGGGAAACATGCATATCATGCATATCAGTACCACTATACAGACCGAACAGATTGTACTTGCATGATATAGACGTGTGTGTATGTGTGTGTGTGTGTTTGTGTGTGTGTAACAACAATTAACAAGGGGGGAGAGGCCATGAATTTGAAGAAGAGCAAGGAAGGGTCCAGAGGGAGGAAAGGGAAGGGAGAGATGATATAATTACAATCTAAAAACCTAGAAGAAATTATTTTAAAATGAGGCAAGGGACTGTAGAGGCAGGGGAAGAAGATGCCCGTCATTGGCAGCAGGAAACTATTGCTAGCAGCCTCCTGATACCTGAGTGGGGAAGAAGGGCAGATGACTCCAAGGAGGCTGCTCAGGTTTTGAGCAGTTGCTGCCTCTGGAATCTGGGTACTATCTTCCATCCACAGCTTGATCCTGAAATTTCTCTAATTAAAATGGAAATCGAGGGAGGTTGGGTGGATCAGAAAAGAGTTTGGGGAAGAATGAATACTGTTGCAATGAGGGGTCCGGGCTGCGTTCCCGGCGCAGGGCCCCTTGTGCCACCCGGCTCCAGGTGTGTACCTGAAATAATTACACAGAAACTGTATTCATTGAAATACTGCCTGGCCCATTAGCTCTAGCCTCTTATTGGCTAACTCTCACATATTTGTTTAACCCATTTCTAATAATCTGTGTGTCACCACGAGTCGTGGCTTACCGGGAAAGATTCAGCGTGTCTTCATGGCGGGAGGCTCTCTCTGGCTCTGTCTCCTTCCCAGTATTCTGTTCTCTTTATCCTGTCTATCTAAGTCCTGCCCTATCAGAAGGCCAAGGCAGTTTCTTTATTAACCAATAAAAGCAACCCAAATACAGAAGGACCCTCCTACACCAGAATACGATCAAAATACATTGTAAGCAACTCTCCAAAGAAATCATAAAATATTATTTTTTAAAAATAAATTTAAATAGGATCAGGGAGTTTACAAGAAGAATATGATTATGTACACAGACTACTTTTAATGGACATCATATTTTAGCCCTTTGGGGATCATCTGTAATGATTAGGAAAACAATGAATCACTGCTCTGGATGTTCAGAGGTCTGATACAGGGGCTAGTATCCAGCAATGCCCTGTCTCGGCACCTTCACAAGATAGAGGATGGCAAGGAAGAGAAAGTAAAGTGAGAGCTTTGAAGCCCATATTTTTCTGATGAACCCTCTCTCAGGGTAATGCAGCCATTGGAGTGATATCATGAACTCAATCATCGGAGCAGAAGTTACGGGACCTAATCATATCTAAACTGCAGTGCTGGTGACTGAACATGCTTGGTCACCCCTCTCTTGTACATGTTATCCTCAGCACCCTAATTGCTACCTGCAAACCATGCTATAGGGTCATCTTTCTTTGTTACTCCCCTACTCTTTGTCATTTGGTCAGTTTTAGTGTTTTTCAGATGTGTTTAGGGAAAGTGTGTTCTTGGAGCTCACCACTTCTTGCCCGTCTGAACTGGTTTCTTTGATGAAAGACCTCTTAGCATCCCTATTCTTTCTATCTTGCATCCAACCATAGTTTGTAACAATGCACCAAGATCTGTGTGTTCCTCCTTGACTTTGGATTTCCCATCACACTCCATTGTGTGAGTCATTAGCAAGCTCATGCTAGACACTGAGAAGTATTTATAGGTAGTGTGGGAGAGTCACACTGTCTAGTGAGTTTAGGCAGGATACATAAACAATTCAATAGAACGTGACACATGGTACAAAGGAGGTGCACCACAAGACACATGGAGCCCTGTCTGGGGAAGCTGCTGTAGGGGTGTTACAGGTGACAATTCAGGCTCTTACGTTATTAGCCTGAAATTGAAGTGGTCTGTCCTACAGCATGGGAATTTAGAGAAAGGAAAAGAAGGGTGGAGCCTAGGGATTAGAAAGTAGGACCTATAGCCAAATGATAAGTGAGGTCTTCCTTAACCCTTGCCTTTCTGGTTGTGTAATCTGGAGAATCCACTTCACCCCCTTCCCCCACCACCCGGTGCTGGATTCTCATCCACCCAATGGAAACGACAAACGCAGTGTCTGCCGTGCCAGGATGTAAGGTAGAGAAGAGCTGGAATTTGAAAGGCACTCTCAACAGTGCTTTGTGTTACCAAGAGCTGGATCAGCATGCTACATTGTCAGTTCAGAAATGATCAGGAGGCCATGGGAAGCCTCACAGCAGCCAGAGATGCTGCTAAGATTGCTGACTGAAAGCTGAGCAGAGTCCAGAACTCCAAAAGAAAGTAAAGGATGCAGCAGTTCATAAATTCATTTCTTGACCTCACTGGACCCCGGGTCAATGGAAAGCCATATGGCATTGACCAAGAGAGGGGAGAATAGTTGGAAATAGAGAAGTCTTAAGGGAAGGGATCCACTTCCTGCCTGTTGTAGGAGTCATAATTTGTCTACTTAAGTACCATATGGTTATTTGATCATAGTTTTGTGTGACAAGGTTAAACTTTATGACAGACTTTGAGGAAAGGGGGCTATGGGTTTCTATGACCACTTTGGAGGGGGGCAGGAATTCTATTTTCTGAAGGACCTGAGAGAAGGTAAATCAAAAAGATCTTCACTTTTGAAATTTCAGATTTCACATTGGAGCGCAATTTAGTGAGGCCAAACAATGGGTAAGACACACTGAAAAGGATGAGAAAGAAACCGACTGATTTCTCACCACAGTGGCCTAAGGAAAGCAAAACTACCTATACAATTAACAAAGGACAAGATACAGTTTTTTGGTTTTTTGTTTTGTTTTGTTTTAAAAAAGGTGGCATAACTCCGTGGGTAGCTGACTGCCTTTGACAGGTAAAGATAGACAGATATAAAGTCTCTTCCCTTGCAAGGATCCCTCCCACCACCTCAGCATACTGTTTCTTGCCCCAGTTCTCAGCTTAAATAAATAGCCTTTTAAAAAAAGAGACCCTGGGGGTTGACAAGATGACTCAATGAGGAAGGACGGTTGTTGTCAATACTGATCACCCTGAGACCACGTGGTGGAAGGAGAGAACTGACACCCCACACATGGGCTGTGGCATACAGACTTAACCCCCATAAATAAAGAAACATGAAAGAGCTCTAATTCTGAGTAATTTTATGCTTTTGTAGAAGAACCCAAAGTTGTCATACCAGTTTCAGATCATCAAGCGCCGGGTGTCTGGATAAGTGGTAGAGGACTTGGTTCTCCTGAACAAGACTCTGTGTTTTCTCACCAGTAAACAAATGATCCTGAAGTAAATAAAAAGGTAAAATGAGCCTTCTGCATGGTGGAACATGGATAGAAGAGTGTGTGTGTGTGCTTGTATGTCTTTCTGTCTGTCTGTACTTGAATGTATGTAGGTGCAAGAAAGGCCAAGTTAAAATAACAGATTGCTTTTGCAACATTTCAGAGTAGATCAAATAACAATACTCCCATTTTAGAAAGAACACTGAGGCCAAATATTTTCTGAATCACCACAATTACGCTACTCTACAGAGGGGAGACTGCGAAGTCAGGGTAGGTTTCAAATGGCACCTACTTCCTTCTAACTGGCATGAGAAGCTCCAGGAGAAAAATGGACCTGTAGCCAGCAAGTGAAAATCATTTCCTTCTGATCAGTGATAGACACTAAGAGTAGATGATGAAATCTTACTCTATGCCATGTTCCTAACTTTAGCAACTTCTGACTTTTATAGAACAAAGTCTTCACAAAAACCAAGTGAAGAATTTATTTTATTACTTTTTATAGAAGAAAGAAACTTAGACCACAGACTATATGTGGCTGACCCAGGACCTCCAAAAGTGTAAAGAGACTAGCAGCCATCTGCTTCCCAAGGTCCTGCTTGGAACCATCATGACCTTATGGCTGCCAGGGACAACCTATGCTAATCGGAATAAATGATTAGATTTTAGCTTTGTCCTGAAATGAAAAAGTAATAGTCTTTCTGCCCATCTTAGTCTTGATTTGTGCCTTTAATGCCAAACAGAAGTGAAAGTCTGCTGAACGCTAAAGACCTCATGAAATAATGTGGAAGAGAAGGGAGTTGGTGGTGTTGCTGAAGGCCTGAAGATGTTTACACCATTGAAGTAAAAACAGATGTGACAGAGTTATAGGGTTGCCCAATGAGCAGTTACAGACACCGACCAGGGCTAAGAGTCCAACTGCCCTTGTGAGTGTGGACCCCTGAGGAGGTTACATAGGGCAAAAGAGGAGAGACAGGAGATTTCCATGGAGAGGTGGAACTTACAAAATGGCTGTTCTCCCTGGTTTCACTCTTCTCTTGCAAAACTTGCCAGGCAATGCTTGCCAGCATCCTCTGTTTGCCCTGAGGTCATTTCCATCTTGCAGCTGTCCACAGCAAAAGGGGGCCACAAAGAGCTAGGAAGTTGTGGCCATGGTGGTAGTCACACCATGACATCCTCCGCACAGAGAACAAGCCATGATTTATCAAACGACTCAGAGGCCTCTTCTTCTCTACGGCTGCCTTTCTTTGGGTGACCTTAGCTAGTGTGCTTAATTCTTGATGCTGCATCCAGTTTCTTCAGGGCTTACCACGTAGTCCCAGCACCAACTATGCCAGAGTGTGTATCCTCCCTTTTTCTTTTTTTCCTCTTCTGTGGCCCCACATAACTTTGGGGAGAGAGGAACTAATGTAAGAACAACTTCCTTTGTTGAAGCACAGCACGTGCTCCTCCCAGGCAGTGACCAATAGGATCCTGAAGTGAGTAAGGGACCGTCATCGCCTCCACTGACCTCTGATGTGGCCTTCTACCTAGAACAGCTGTGGCTTCCACCTGCTGATGAGGGTCATCTGTCCTAGGAAGTACAGCCCTCTTCCGTATCCTCAGAGCAGATAAGGATTGATACCACAGTTCATCTGGAACCACAGACAACAACTAATCATGCCACGAACGTGCTAGAAGCCCAGACTAAGTAAAACCAGCTCACTGGGTCCTAATTGACAGCCAGTTGCCTGTACCAGCACAAGACTTCCTAGGTTCGGGCTCCACGCTGCCCACTTTTCTTCTTAGGATCCACTCCTACCTTCCGTGATTTGACAATTCTTCCAGAGGCCACAAACCAGCCATTCAATGTTAAACTCACCCAGAAAGAAGAAAAGACCAGTGAAGAATCAGTGAGGTCCAGAAGTGTCACTGTTGAATTGGAGAAAAGAAAAACCTAAGGCAATATTCCCAGAAGGAATGCATCTTTTCCTTCTCTCTGCAGTAGGAGGGAGCAAAATGGGCCGAGTCCCCACTGTTTATAATGGTGCTATAGTTAGCAATGTTAATACAAAGTGTACATTTTTAGGATTAAAATGAACTAAAACAATAATGTGTTCTTACCTGTTCCCTGCCTGCTCATAAGCCATACTTTATTGTAGGACAGAGGAAAAGTAAGAACTTAGAAATGTCATTTATTTCCTACCAACAGTAAAACTTTACAGGAAAAATAATGTTTGATTTCTTAGAGGAGTGTTAGTAAACAAATAAGCAAAAATGGAACATTTGAGAAAGTTGGCCAGAAATGAGTTTCCTGCAGTTGTTCTTATAAAATGCACAATATAGTGATGCACGCACATCCTGGTCAACACTCCCCCTTATAGCGTGGGAACCACATGCTGGCAATGGACTTGGTCTTCCTCCTGGTTCCTTCGCCTGCTCCAGCTGAGGCCATCAGAGCTGTTTTCTGATCCCGGAGTCCTTGAATGAAGAAGCAGATGGAGGAAGACCACGTACTAAGAGTTCCTGTTTAATTCTGTTTTTATTGTCTGCTCCTGCCACCATCTTTGATGCTCTCTAATCCCCAGGGAAGAATGTGCCCTAGACCCATACTGTCTGAAGATAGATCCCTCCTGTTTCCCTGCTGGGAAGTCTGTACCCTGGAGAGCTGACACAAGAATCTGGGGATGCTCAAATTGCGTACCCACTGAGGAAGGGTTGAGCTTGCTGAATAAAATAAAAGAATTCCAGTTAAGGTTGAATTTCAGGTAAACAGCGTCTACATTTTTCATCCCGAATGTTACATGAGACATCCTTCAGCTAGAAACTTTATCAGAAAGTCAAGTTTAATCAGGACTCCTAGATTTTTACTGAGAAGTCAGCAGGCTGTGAGAGAAAAAGCAGGGCAGGCCATGAGTATTTCCAGTCTATGGAGCTCCAGGCTTCGTCTTCATATGGAGAGCAGAAGTATCAGAACCTCTGTGGAATATGGATCCCTGAAGAGAACGGATCATACAGACCTGAACTGTGAAAGTGTGAACAGTGGGCTTCCATGAGGTGGCCAGTGACATTCAAGGACTAAATGGCCACAAGAATGATCTCCTGCGCTTAGCCTTCCAAGGTGGCAAATAACCTTGAGCTTTACCTGCTTACCCCACCTCTCAGAGGGAGCAGGCTTGTTCCCACAAACATTCCTTTCTCTGGGACAATTACTACTTCCTTATCCTGGAAGCCAAAATAAATCAATCGCTCCTCCCAAGAACAAGGTTTTCACCTACGTTTTTTCTGTTCAAAGTATCTGAGCATTAAGCACAGATTCTGCAGTGTGATACATGCGGGCTACAGTCATACTTCCTAAAGGAAGATCAGAACTCACCCAGAGACCACAGCTCCATAGCACTCAGCATCAGATTTAGGTGGGTACCAATGGGCTTCAGCTCTTTGCTGTTACATTTGCAATCCTTAACGGGCCTTAGGCTAGAAGTAACCCCTTTGAATGAATGATCTGACACACCCTAGCACAGGGAATTTCAAAGAAGAGAGGAACGGCATGACCATCACAGGTGTTTCTGCTAAGGAAACCCACCAGTAATGCTGCTAATAAATAGCATAGCTTCTCCAGATACAGAGAATGGAATGAAAGCATCCAGAGGCATCAGTGGAAAGCATGAACAGGACTGGTCGTTGCCCTTCATTGGCTCCTATGAAAAAGTTCAAGATCTTTCTCCACTCTGTGATTTTGGGAAAGATACTTCCCTTTCTTCCACCTTTCTCCCTTCAACAAATTCGAAGATGACAGGCCCTGCAGCATGGTTTAATCGTAGTGGCTTGCCACCATGTCTGGCAATCTGTTGCCATCCCAGGACCCATACGGTGGAAGAAAAGAACAGACATGAATAAAGTGTCCCATGTCTTTATTCATTTTAAATAATAATACTATATAATATATAAAAATAATATTATTTATTATTAAACATGTCCAAGAATGTTCACTGTGGCAAGATTTCACACACATACACAATAAATGAAATTTTAAAATAGCAAAAATAAAAATAAAATGATGAGGATGTGAAGGTGGCGGCTTGTTGAAACGAGGCATGTTAGAAAAGCCAGCACATGTGTTTCCTGCAGGAAATATATAATTAGTAGCTAAGATTCCCACCTTTTAGATGGAAAAAATTAAATTGATAAAGAATGCAGTGTAGAAAAGTCTAGTGAAATCTTAAGAGGTGATATTTAAGATAAATCAATGATTGTAAAAGTTTTTTTAGAGAAAGTAGACGTAGTAAAGTGATGAGTATCTCCCTAATTTCCTTCTCTGCTCAGAGGTCACCAGATGGACTCTTATCACTCATCTCACGCAGGCATTCTTACCCTTGAACTCAAAGTTTCGATACACTGCTGACAAAAATGTGACCAAGTAAGTATGTGTATCAATTGCATAAATAATCTGTAAACATGACTTAGTGGCTGCTTTACTAATCTGAGCACAACTCTTCTGTTCATTTTATGTCTTACAAAACCCTCTATCAAGTCAAGGTGTGTGTGTGTGTGTGTGTGTGTGTGTGTGTGTGTGTGTGTGTGTGTGTGTGTGGTTGCATGTGTTGTAATCCCAGGAGTCAAGAGGCTGAAGCTAGAGGATCTTGAGTGTGGATCCAGCCTGGGCTCTACAGTGGTGGAGCAAACTTCTGCATCCTGAGATAACCTAAGCACAAGCATAGAGAGCCGGCAGCTCAACCATCCCTGTTGCTCCCCACTTAGACCCTCCAGCCAGAAGTTCACTATATTTTTTTTTAAGTTTTGGACTTCCTTTTGCTTTTAAAAATTACAGGATGCTTCAGAGAGTTTTATCTGTATCATTTATGTATGTTAGTATTTATTATAAGTGACACTAAAAATGTAAATATTTAATTTGGTATATTCATTAAGTATTTGTCTCAAAGTAAAATATAAACCCAATACATATTGAAATAAATTTCATTTAAAATGCTTATATTGTCTGCATATAAGAAGATGGCATGGGGAGAATTAGCCTTTTCCAGGTTTGAACCCCCTTATTGGTTATCCAATACAAAGTGGTTCTGCCTTGAAGTCATACATGAACAAAAACAGACTCAGCAGGTTGTGTTTATATTTTTGTATATACGTACATATGTATGTAACAATAATAAAGAAAAAGAAACTATCAATGAAAGTGTGAGATGGGCTGGCAGGAAGGGCATGGTAGAGGTTAGAGGGAGAAATGGGAAGAAGGAAAATGAGGTGATTCTATTTTTTTGAAAATGTATTCAAATAAAATAAGGGAAAAAAGAGGGCCTAGATTTGGTAACATTGCAAATATATAGAATGCTTGACTTAACAGAAACAGCTGACTTTTCATACCTGTGTCTGTAGATATCATTTATTAGAACATATTTTGTTTGAACTACATTAAGAAAATGTGCCCACACTCATCCACAAATGGTGTGTTAGCTCCTGTTTTCTTGCTGTGATAATGCACACTGACAAAAGTGACTTAAGGAAGAGAGGTTTGTGTTGGCTCAGGAAACTGGAAACAGCTGGAAGGAAGAGCAGGAAGCTGGCTGGTCACATGTTCATCCAGTTCAGAGGAAATGAAGTGAACAGGAAATGAGCCCAGGCTAGCAACCCTCAAGTCCCACCCCCAGTGGCATATTTCCTCCAACAAGGCTGTACTCCTAAAGGCTCCACAACCTTCAGAAACAGCGCCACCAACTGGGTACCAATCATTCAAATACGTGAGCAGGTGAGACACATTTCTCATTGAAACCACACTGATTGAAAACAGTATTTCCAGAGCCTTTTCAAATCCTTGCAGATATTCTTTGAAATTACACCACAGCTCTAAGTTACATTTCCTTAAAGGTTAGTTGTAACATGGAATTGAAAACACTGATCCTTTTGCTCAAAATCCATTGTGTCCTCTCAGGTGAACCTCGAAGGTCGTAAATGGATTCTTTAAAATGCCGTGTGATGTTGATGTAATCCGCAGTAGGTTCCTTTCAGATCATCTGAATACCAACAGCCATTATACACCCCCTAAAAGTCCCATTTGTTGATATTGCTGATGGTTTCATCGGAAATCATTAAGAACTGCATGTGACAAGTCTGTTTTCCCTGTGCCACCTCTGTGAAAGTGCGTGTTGAAGCAGTGGTGAACGGTACCGTCTTCTGTGTTGTTCTCCTTGAAGTGAGATGTTTCCTTTGTTTGTCTTCTAGAAAATGACTTACAAATTCCCCAGTGTAAATAACTACATCCAAGAAACACTGTCGGATTGGATTCAGAACCCACAGAGGCTATTACAGGAGAGAGCATCACATAGCAAAGTGTTTTATGTAGTCCTCTCTATCATTTAGAATATTAAAAAGACTGACTTTCCTGGTCAGATTCCTTAAAATTGACAATTTTTACTACACATTCACGGTTACTCAACTAGAGATGGCTTTTTTTTTCCTGTAAGAGTGTCATGAATAGCATAATGTCATGATGTCGCTGGAAGTTAAAGTTTGGTGTCACTTCAGAATTGATGCTCAGTGTCCAGTAATTTTACCACCTGTTGTGCAGTATTTCTTTACACTGGGTGAAGATGTATCACTGGGGTTGGTTTGATAAAGAGCTGAATGGTAACTAGCTAGGCAGGAAGAGGTTAGACGGAACTTCTGAGGACAGAGAGGTCTCAGGGAAGAAGAAAGTTGGAGTTGCCAAACATAGAACAAGCAAGACCTACAAGAGCAGAAGTAAAAGCCATGAGCCACGTGACAGCATGTAGGTGAATGGAAATGGGTTAATTTAAGTTATAAGAGCTAGTTAGAAACAAGCCTAAGCTAAGGCCGAGCTTTCATAATTAATAATAAATCTCTGTGCCATGATTTTGGGTCTCGCGGTCCAAGAAAGCCTGCTACAATTACCATTACTTCTTTTGTATAAACATGAATAAAGTCCAAAGGAACATAGTAGCTGACCATCAGTAAATAGCTGTACCATGTAGGTGCCATTGAAAGAATCCTGGGGTTCAAATACCCGCATCTATGGGGAACATTTTTCACAGAAGATACAACAGTGGTTGTGTAGATTTTCAGATAGCCTGACCCAGCGTACCAAGTTTGTATTAAGGGATGCCCTTAATTTACTCAGTAGTTGTCAGACTGGCCAAGTAGCCAAGTAGTTCAAGCACAGAGTACAATTCAAATCGGCCAAGGCAAAGTGAGGAAACATGTCTTAACTTTAATAAGGAAACGGATCCCACCCAGCTCTTGGGAGTCAGAGGCAATCAGATCAGACCAAGGCCAGCCTGGTCTACAAAGCAAGTCCCAGGATAGCCAGGGCTCTGTTACAGAGAAAAACCTGGTCTATAAAGATGATGATGATGATGATAAAATAATAAAACTCACGCTATGTTGCTGAAATACATAGTTGGAGTAAATGTATATCCTATGAATTTTCAAGAAGGAAAAAGCAATTGGTATAAGTTTCTAGGTTAGACCACTTGACTTTGATTGATAGCACCTGTCCAGCTGACAAAGCCCAGGTGGAGATGGGTTTGAGTCAGGTGTACTGAAAATAGAAGACAAGGCAATGCTTAGTATCCACAAAGAAACACTATTCCTTGAAGAAGGTTAATATGTGACCACTTCTCTTTCCTCCTGTTCATGGACTCAAATTGTTTCTAATAACGGCAAGATAATTTTAGCTGTCAACTTTCTAATGGAGGAACATCCTATCTTCCTAGGACTCAATTAAGACCAATAGTTTTATTGAATCTGACAAACAAGCTGCCATCACATCATCCAGTCCTTTTTAGAGATCCTTGTGCCTTGCTTTGGTATGCCTTGTTAAAAAGATGATGAAGGTCACTTTGTGTTAAAACAGGAGGGCTCTTAGGAAAAGATTCCACTTTTGATTTATCTCTTTTAATGTTAAAGAATAGTATGAGCATGGGGTTCACACCAAAGCACAAAGTGACCTCCATGATTATAAAAGTGAGACCAATAATGGGCAAAATCGATGTTTTCAATGAAATGTCCCCTTTGATAGAATTCTTTTAGACTTTGTTAAAAGCCCACTCTGAAGGTCAATTATAGTGGAACCCAAGGTCATTTTTCAGTGGACGTGATAAAATGGTAGGTGTTTATTTGTATGAGATCCTCCACAACAGCTAAAATGAGTTTTTGAGACAAAGCTTCAAGTCATCAAAGCTTGCCAATAACTCATGATCCTTTTGAACTCCCTATCCTGCTTTTTCCTCCTTCGGGGTACCAGGGCTGCAGATACGCACCACACAACTCAGAATATAATGTAAATATAAAACTGATACATACTTACATCTGGGGAAATAGCTCATTTGGTTAAATGCTTGCCTTGCGGACTGGAAGATCTAATTCAGACTACCCCGAACCCATGTTAGAAAGCCCAGCCCTGTAGTGCACACTTATAATTCAGTGCTAGGGAGACAGAGAATGATGAGCTGCCAGGTCAGCTCGCCTAAACTGCTTACCAAGTTACTAGTGATGGAGGAGACCTGTCTCAAACCATTGAGGTGGAAAGCCTGTGAGGAAAGATCCCTAAGGTAGACCTCCAGTCTTCGCAATCACTTGCTCATTTTAACTTGTGTATCTGCATACACACAAACCAACCATTGTTTAAAGTTCTCAAGGCATCCTGAAGACAAAAACAGTAAAAGGCAAGCCATCGTGTTCATTGTTGGAACTGAAGGGGAATGCTACAGACTTGAGCAACCAATTGTGCTGCTAAGAAACACACATACCCCAGGTGCATAAGGTTTAGCTCGCACTGTACAGTCAGCGTCCTGTTACAGTGTCTTGCAGGGAGCTACAAACTAAATTAACAGCTGGCTTTGTTTCCATATAGCTTTTAATCTAGTCTAAGGGAAAGAATGCAGAACCTTTAAAACTACTTAAAGAGGCCTATGCTTTAAAATGATGAATCTTTTCTCATAAGCAGAGAGCAGATTGCTCAGATTAATGTGTGCTAAGCCGTAGAGCATGGAGAAGTTTCGTGGAAGCGTGTAGCTCACATCCTGCCATTTATAAGTCAAGGATAGTACAGCTCCTTGCCTTCTACAGCCTTTTTTCCCTAGACCCCATCCGATAGGTTGCAGGAGGAGCCAGGCATTTCATGACCTTGGATGGGCTTTATGATAAACCTAGAAATTACTGGAATCCCCACATCCTGGTGTCAGCAGCTATTCCACTGCTTAGCTTCTTGTTCAAAGTGAAACCTGGGAGATCCTTTCCCTGGAGCTTTTAGACGTGGGCGCTAACAGGGTGGTCTGCATGTATCTCAGATGGCGCCCAGTGAAGAGTGCAGTCACGCGTGGCCTCTGAGGTGGTGAGGAGCAGCACTGGAGAGAAGCATTGATGGGTGGCGGGAAAGTGGGTCCCCCGAGATGCCTTTGAGTCTGCTCTTTCTGAGGTTTCAAAGTTCCTAAGAGCCCAGAGAGCAATAGTGGAGCTGTTGTTCATTTCCTGGTTGGTTTGCGACTTATCCTGTGGGTTGTTCTCATTTGCATGAATAGGATTCTACCTGATGGTAGGAATGCTTCAGCAATTTGACCTGCAGAATAACATGCCCATACTCATGTTGTAGGTACTCTTTTGAAGCAAAGGAGCTGTTTCTCTGCAAGTATACCATTTTCTCGGTACCCTGAAGGTATTCTTATGGCCAAATTCCATTTACTAAGAGAAATGCTCCCTTCTGGAATATAAGGAAACCTGTCATGCTCATTAGTGGGTCTTCATAGTCACGCATGTATTGGGCAAAGGCATATACAAAGAAGTCTAGGAATGCCGGATGGTGGTGGCACACGCCTTTAATCCCAGCACTCGGGCGGCAGAGACAGGCGGATTTCTGGGGAGTTCCGGGACAGGCACCAAAGCTACAGAGAAACCTTGTCTTAAAAAAAAAAAGTCTGAGAGCATCTATGCAAAACAGTGGATAGATGGGATTTGGTTCATCTTCCTTATCCCCTGTTGGGTGTCATGTACTGTTTAGGTGCCCTGGGTCCAAATGTGGAGGAAATAAGTGCTGTGAACCACATGAGCAAACAGCAACACAATAGATACAGTACAATCAGATTCACGGTACAACGTAGGAATGGAGAGGTGTGGGAATGGAAGAAGGTTGATGGGAATAAAGCAGGATACATCAGAACTGGGATTAACTGGATTCTATAATGAGAAGAGGGATGTTCTAGGGTGGAGCCACTAAGGACAAAGGCATGTGTGTGGCTATACATCACTGGAGCCAGAAGAAAGTGACATATTAAGCAGAACTGATGACTTACTGTAGGGAGAAGCCTAGAATACACTAGAGGTAAAGCAATTGAAGTTATAATTTTGCAAATATTTTATGACATTTTATTGATATTTAAAATTAAAACATGAAAATGTCTTAATAAAAAATATACAACATCATAGTAAATGTATTTTTCTGGAAAAAATATAAAACAAACTGCAGTTTTTAATCCATAGGGTGTCATCTGTTAACTATTAAAATTAATAGAATATGAGTATATGATCTGGTGCTTTATGAGAAATTTGGCAAAGGAATGTAAAATCCTTGAAAGACAAGAAGGACTGCCATCATTATTCCAACGTGTCTCTTTCACTTTACCAAGCAAGACAGTGAGATTCAGGGAGGATGAATGGCTCATTCGGTTTCCTGGGAAGAGCAATCTAGACCAGTGATTTCCAAACCACGTGCTATGAAAACAACTGTAAAACACAAAGAGAAAGACTAAAAGCAGATCTCTTGGCAAGGTAGAAAAAGCCAAGTTGCAGTACAAGTAGGGAGAATAGTGTCCTTGTAACCTTTGGTTTTATTTATATATGCAGTAATTATCAAATACATATCTATGTGTTCTGGCTGCAAAGCATGGGAAAGGATGTTCTGGGCACTGGGGCCCTGAGATACAGCTGAAGTTTGGTCCATTAGCTAATGTTCCTGGAAACAGGTGATACTCAGGGGCTTGTGTGGACCTAATAGATTGGCTGGTACCAATCAATCACACTCCACCCAGCAATGCAAAACGCAACTCTCATCCCATAGGGAGTAAGAGATAGTTCATACTTGAGCAAAAAGTGTGTAGCCCTGGCCAGGAAACATAGATTAGGTTGCCCTTAATAACTTGACAACCTGCAAGATTTTCCTGAAGGTTTTATAACTTCAGAACAAAAGAAAATCATGAATTAAGGCACTGTTCAGTTACACTGATTGAAGCATCAAGTAGGCAGATTACAGCAGAGAAGAAAACATATCTGCTATAGGTCTCAGATATTATCTGATGGTATTATTAGCTTTTGAGTTAGTGAAGCTAGTTTGTTAAGTTAATAAATGTCCAAAGGTTACATGATAGTCACAGATGATAGGTCATAAACAGGTGGGTAATGAATAGCTATTAAGGGCTTAAATTTTAAGCCCTTAATTTATCTTGGGCCTTCCTTAAAAGATAGCCCAAGGTATTTTAACTCTGGATCTCCTACATTCCAACTCTCAGAATCATCAGACGCTGATCTGTCAATGAGCCTTGTAGAATCTTTAAAGTAGGAAATTCTTTAATATGGGAATGTCGGCACTCCCTCCCCCCCCCGCCCCACACTCACACACGTTCTTCCCACATCTCCCTCTTCCTGTTGTCCCCCTATGCTGAGGCTGTTCCTTCTTCCCTCCCTGGTACCCCACTCACTTTGGCAGTGAGTTTTTGTAATCAGTCTTCATTCTGCCCGAATTTAAGATCTTTACAACTAGAACCCAAGAGAAAGGCTTGGGTTTAGGTTATTTATTTAGGATATGGGGAGATCCAGACAGAGAGATTCCAGGTACTGAGTGAGGGCTAGTTCTGTCCGCACTTGGAAGAAGCAGTCAGAGTTCCTCTACTTGCAGTCTACCGAGGTAGACTTATACGCGCCAGCTCCAACTGGCTGGCTTGTCCTGAGAATCTTAACTTCACTATACTTCTGGGCTGTACTCAGGAGGAAGCAGATGGTTTCTGTAGCTCTGGGGGAAGGCTTTGGCAGAAAACTGCAAGGCTGGGGCTCAGCTGTGTACATGAGCTCACAAGGAAATGTCCCTTGAACTTTCAGTTCATACAAGTGTTGGATTACAAAGCTTCTGCCTTCCCCACCCTGTGGTCCTCATGATGTCTGTCACATGAGGCGGCATTTGGGTGCTTTCTAGTGAAAATCACAGCCAGGAGTGGCATCCAACACCCAGATTCCTGAACAGTACCTCCTCCCACTCACCCACACTGCTGCCAGCACCGTTTAGCTCCTTTCTTTTTTGTTAAATGAATTCGCCTGATAGTCCCTGGAGTGTCCCTATTTCATAGCATAGGAAACTGTATTTACACAGGCTAGTTATTTGTTTTCTGTGCAGAAAATAATTCTTTCTATCTCATTTGAATTATTTATTTTCCTTTGAAGAATGCTGAGTGTAAAGGTTCATTTACATCCCTGGCATCTCAAAATGGATTCTGTCAGGAATCCAGTAGCAACAGTTGCCTGGGAATGGTACATGCTTGGGGCAGGAAGTATACCTTTCTGGGCCTTGCCACAGAGGAGGCTAGCCTCTTCTGGACTTCCCACATCATGCATTCATCAGGCCTGTCGGCTCTTACTCCAGAGTCATGTGGAACAATGCTGTGGGTTGTCTTTCTGGACACTGTGAATATGTGTTGCTCTCATTGGTTGATAAATAAAGCTGCTTTGGCCTATGGCAAGGCAGGATAGAGCCAGGCAGGAAATCCAAGCTAAGATAGAAGGGCAGAGTCTGGGAGATGACAGCCAGCCACTGAGAAAGCAAGACATGTAGAAAATGAGGTAATGCCACAGCTACGTGGCAATACATAGATTAATAGAATTGGGTTAATTTAAATGCAAGAGCTAGGTAGTAATAAGGGTGAGCCATCAGCCAAGATCTGTAAGTAATATTAAGCCTCTGAATGATTATTTGGAAATGGCTGTGAGACTGGGCAGGACAGAAAAGTTTCCATTTACAAAGAAGATTCAATGTCTGAAAGCCTGCCTTCCATCCTTATTAGTTCTCTGAGATTGCTTCTTCACTGGATGGAATAAAGGAACGGAGAGATTCTAACCGTAGACAGTTTAGATATATAAGTGAGTATGTGTCTCGGGCCCTCATTTCATACATCTCCTAGTTTTAGGTAGAGTTGGATGGAGAAGCCTGGGATTTCCATTATCCTTATTAATCTGCATGTCTTTTGAGACTCCTGACAAGCTTCCTTCTGCCTTACATTGAATGCTGTGTTTTTGCCATAGCTCTTCCTCTGCCTGAGGGTTGAAATCAAGATTTGCTTTGGGCGGGGGGGGGGGTGCCACCCTATTTCCTATTGTTCCCATCCTATCCTCTCCTTACACGGTACAGGCAGGAACTGAAAAAACTAATAATGAAGATACCATGTCTGCCACCTAAGTGGTTACTACCAAAAAAAATGATTTGCCAATGAAAGAAAAGCATTTTATACATGATCTTGTTCTTTATGGTAGGCCTTCACCCCTTGTGGTCTTATTCCTGCTTCTTTTTGGAGTTTTGACTTTTATTGACACCCTTTTCCCCAAGGGCAAAGTTCCAGTTACAGAGAATGGATCACTATCCAATAAAAATGTTTCCCTCTTTAAGGACACTCCCAGTGCAAAGCTCTGTTGACAAACTTCTATCCAATAAAAATGTTTCCCTCTTTAAGGATACTCCCAGTGCAAAGCTCTGTTTGTCAACTATTGCTACCTTAAGACTCTGTCTACCTCGAAAGCCATCCTCGATTCTCAGCTATGGTAAGCGTCCCATCATAGCACTATATACCCTGTATTCCACTTCCTGGTTTGTTACCTATATTCCTGCCAAGGAGCCTCCTCCTTCAGACAGGATCTGTGCCTAGCTTAATGGTGCTCCCATACTAGCACAGAATATATGCGAATGCACATATTTTCCTTATTGAGAGTTGGGTAGGATCTTACTGTTCTCCAGTGGCTTATGTCTTGACGGCTTCGCCTCCAAGCTGATAACACCATTAGGAGACAGGGCCTGGCGGAAGGAAGTTAGGCTATTGGGGGTATGTTCTTGCCCTTGACAGGAACATTGACTCCCCTGTTAACTTGAACACTGTTTCAGTCTCTCGGGGAGCCCTTTCTTGAATTGATTTCTCTCTAGTCTTTTATTTCAATGAAAGAAGCTAACGTGGCTGTCTCTATTTGGTAGCACTTGAAGTCACACATCTTTTCCATAACTAAGGAACCCTATATGTCATAGCAAAAACAGAAAGCTTCATTACTTTTAGTTGTGGAATTTCATATAACCGGCTTGAGATAAGGTAATACTCAACTGGCCTGGCCAGTGTTCCAGAGTCCTCTGAGAAAGCTGGCTGTCAGACCTCAGTCCTACCCACTTTCTTGGTTGATTGATTTCCAGCATGGGTATCCATCTGTATCCAGATAAAATTCTATGTAAACAGACGTACATACAATGAGGTATCCATCTGTATCCAGATAAAATTCTATGTAAACAGACGTACATTCAATGAGGCCCACAGTATACGTTTATAAGTGAATAAGTATCTGATGTTTGACAACCTATATAATCGTTACACTCATAGAAGCAAGGAAGAACTGATTTGCATAACAAGGGTTTTAATTAGAAATCTGTTAGCATAAGTGACATGGTGTTAAAATTAATTAGCAATTGTTTTTCCTGGGCCTTAAAGACATCACTTGAAGGTATAGCAGGAAATATTTTATGAGCTGTTTTTATACTAACAAAAGCTATGTAATAGAGATGATTTTCAATATATCGATGTCATTTAATGTTACATTTCCTTGGGAATTCTAGTCTGATAGGACATTAAGTATACTGTATGTGATTTTCATTCATATCACCTTAAAATACAAGCATGATGTTTTATACAAAAGGAAAATAAGCTGTAGCAATGGATCAGGCTGCAGTAGACTCCTAAGCAAGAAGACACTCAATAATTTGTCATACCTGAATGATGTCTGACATGTTCCCCAAATTACAACAGCATAATTTTCTGCTAATTCGTACTCACAACATACATTATAAATTATAACACACATCAGAATACAAATTCTTTGCCATTACAAAATAAAAATGTAAAACAACAGCCCAGGAAGGGAAAGAATTCTAACCATTCTAACAACCGACTGATGCAGAATTTCCACTCTGCTGTAACCAGCTCTTATCTAGCTTTCAAAACTGTCCAGTCATTCAAATTATAATTGAAGAAAATCAATTCATCTTCATGTGCCAGAAACGAGACATAGTCACTGTCCTGAAAAATGAGATCCAATTGAAATACAAGTCTCAGGATTGTCTAAACCTGTCCCCTGCAGATGCATGGCCAGGAGACTCTTTAGACAAGCCTTTGAAAACTGTGTGTAGACTGTTTTGGTGCTGTTGACGAAGAGCAGCGTACCATCATTCCCAGTTATACCGTCCAGGGAATACTTGACTGCCAGTTCCTTTCTGTCTTTGAAATACTTACATCGTCTAAATCTGTTATTTGGTATTCTCTGAGTAAACAACCAACAGAAGACATAAATGATAGATATGTAGACAGACAGACAGACAGGGCAGTATTTATATTGAAGAATTGGCTCATGACTTTGTAGAGTTGAGCAAGATTACAACTGCAGATAGGCTTGCAGAATGAAGATCCATGGGAGAGTCCAAGTGTGAAGACAGTCTTGCTAGAAGAAGTTCAGTTTCCAAGTGGAATCTCTTTCTTCAGCTGATTGAATGAGGATCATCCTGGCCCTAGGTAGTCTCCATTAGTCCATCTGCTAATTTAAATGCTAACCTCATCTAAACACCTTCACAGAAAAAGCTAGGATAATGTTGAACCCAGTGTCTGGATCTTGTGGTCTAGTCTAGGTGACACATTACATTGACTGTCATGCTGAATGTACCAGAGATCTCTAGATTCTGTCATCTAGTCCACATGGCACATGGCATTGACTATCATGCTACTATGCCAGATATCTCTGGATTCTGTGATATAGGCCATATGACACATGACATTGAATATCATGTTGCATATACCAGAGATCATACTTGAAGTTTCACTCTGGAGATCTGCCCATGTGGGAATGTGACTGCATATTTCATTACTTTTTTTCTGCTTTGTACTATTTTATCAGGTGTATAAACTATAGTTCATTATCTGTTGTCTGATTAGTAGATATTTTGATATCTGTCATGCCTGTCTTACCTGTCAACCTGACACAACCTGGAGTCGTTTGGAAAAAGGGGACCTCAACTGAGAAGATGCTACCACTAAATAGTCTTGTGAGTAAACTTGTGGTACATTTTCTTGCTTGACGATGTGGGAGGGTCCAGCTCACTGAGGCAGAGCCACCCCTGGCCTGGTGGTCCTGGATGCTGTAAGAAAGCAGGCTGAGCATAAAGTAGTATTCTACCATGATCCACCCCAGTTCCTGAATCCACATTGCTGCCCAGACTTCCCTCGGTGATAGACTTGCGAGCTATCAACTGAAATAAACACTTTCCTCCTCAAGTTGCTTTCGGCCATGGAGTTTTATCACTGCAATAGAAATGAACATTTGTCAGGAAGCACTTGTTTGTAGGCAAATGTTGAAGTATGTCCCAAAGGCATTTGAACTGCTGAGATAGAGAGAGGTGTATCCTCTTCACATCGAAGGGTTTCCTTCCATTATCTTCTGAAATGGTCGCTTCATTTCCACGTCTGCTATGAAGCTATGCCAGTTTCTATTTTACCATATGTATCAGTTCCTGGTCAGCCTTTTAGGCACTTGCAGATTCGGTGGGTTGGTTGCTTCAATTTGTTCAGCCATTTTCATTTTTATCCATTTGGTAAGTGGGTTGCTTCGATTTGCATTTCTTCTATTATGTTTAGTATTTAGCATTTCTTGAGAACAGAAAGTATCTAAATTGTTCACGCCTACCTAACCCTATTCTAGTACTGGATTACGGGCAGTAGTGTTGGAGGTGGGCCACCTGAGCATGCTAGTCTTGTTATCTCACGTGAATGTAATCCTTATTTCCTTAAGTACTTTTTTAATCAAGTGAGACTGCTACAATTACCTATTTCATTAGGTTGTTTTGTATTAGTTTAGGCGTGTGTGTGTGTGTGTGTGTGTGTGTGTGTGTGTGTGTGTGTTGAATGCATGTGAGCGGGAGGATGCACATACGCCTGCATATCCATGTGGAAATCAGAGCAGGACATTCAGTTGTTCTCTGCATTATTGTCTGGCAACAGAGTCTTTTACTTACTGGAAGCTCACAGTTTTGGCTAGATTAGCTATCCAGGGAGATCTTGAGATCTGTTTCTCTCTGCCCCACCCCCCACCCCTAGTAGGGGTTATATACATTGACAGCCATTTCTGGCATTTTATGTGAATATTGGGGATTTGAACACAGATCCCCAGGCTTCCAAAGCAAGTACACTTTTCCACTGAGTCATCTCCCCAGCCCGTTATACTTTTAAAAAAAAAACTTATGTATGCAAAGTATTTGAACTTGCTTGGTTTGTGAGTGAGAGCCATCACTAGTGCACACAGGAGCAGCTAATACATTCTTGCCAGATCATTATCCTTGTCTTTTCTCTCTACTTATGACAATTCTCGTCTTAATCTTTTAACTTTAAATTTTAACGTATTTCACCTTTGTTCTTTTTATGTCTAAGGGCTCCTCCTTTGTGCTAAGTTTTCATGTCAGCCCCTTTTTTCCTCATTAGAATTTGTAAAGCTTAATCCTTCAGATTTGTTGTTATTGCTATTATTATTATTATTATTATTATTATTATTATTATTATTATTAACTTTCCCAGCCTGTCACAGTTTCCCCTCCCTCTCTTATTTCTGCCCAGTCCCTCCTCTCCAACCTCCCCTCTCCCCCATCCATTCTTCCTTTTTCCTTTTCAGAAAAATGCAAGCCTCCCATATATACCAGCAGCCACAGCATATCAAGTTGCAGTAAGGCTAGGCACCTCCTCTTCCATTAAGACTGGAAAAGGCAGCTCAGTGGGAGGAAAGGGTCCCCAAAGCAGGCAACAGAGTCAGAGACAGCTCCTGACCCCATTGTTAGGAATCCCACAAGAAGCTATACAACTGTACCTTACATGCATAGGGCCTAGGTCTAGCCCATGGAGGCTCCCTGTCTGTCAGTTCAGTGTCTGTGAGCTCCTATGAGCCCAGGAGCTTGAACAGGCCATCTCCTGTAGCTAAGACTCCTAGTGGAGGGATGGGACCCCAACCCAGCCACATAACCTCTGACCTACAATTTGCCCCACCTACAAGATATGCTAGGACAAAGATGGCACAGAAATCATAGGAGTGATCAAGCAATGACTGGTCCAGCTTAAGCCCCATACTAAGAGAGGGAGTCCACTCCTGACACAGCCTGGAGGACCAGGACCCAGAGACTGGATAACCCAGAGACCTAGGACAGAACCAAACATGACTGGCAAAAAGAAAAAAAAAAGGCCAGTGAAATGATTCATAATGATAATCTGCTATACTCATAGATCGTTGCCTAGCCCAGTTGTCATCAGAGAGGCTTCACCCAGGAGCTGATGGAAACAGACACAGAGTGGACCTCAGGGAATCCTATAGAAGAGTGGGAGAAAGGATTATGGGAGCCAGAGGGGCCAAGGGCATGACAAGAAAACCCACAAAGTCAGATTTGTTCTTGAATGGGTTTTCAATTTATTTTGTGTATCCTATGAGATACTAATGGCACCTTGTTTCTGTTTTAGTGTATCCTATGAGATACTAATGGTTCCTCGTTTTTGTGTCACTTATTTCTGGCACCCTTGCCTCCCTGATCTCTATTATTGCTTCTCGCTATGTGCTGTGGCATCAGCATCTCTCTACACTCTCTGATGCTGGTCCGAGCTCTTGCTTTATGTTGTCTATCCATCCTTCATGATTTTTAGGATGACCTTTGCTTTACCATCAGCTGTGTGTCCCCTCTAAGGACCCGACACCAGCATTGTATCTCTGCCACCTTCTAACTGGAGGGCTAAACCTCCTAATAGCTGCAAAGATTTCCTCAGTATTAAATCAGTTAAGTGGGATTTACTTATTTTCCATTTTCCAGAAATTTCTTAACAGTCACGTATTTGTTTATCTTGCCCATATATTAACAAAAATGGCAATTGAGTCTTGGTTTAACAATGCTCCTTAAAGCATAAAAAGTTGCAGAAGTTGCCCTCTATGGTAATCATGGGCAAAAGGTTCCAATTATATTACTGGAACGGGGGGATATCCACATTTTATCTAACTAAAATCAGGATATTTTTTTCTGAGAGTTGAGTAATGATTAGACAGTCTAGGTAAAATTTCATTGGAAGTTCTCAGACAAACATGGTTAAAAATAATAGAGACAGTAGTAAAAAAATAATAACTCAAAAAATAACAAAACATGTTCTAGGTGCCAAAAGACCAGCCATCACATCTTTAACCACCTGAAAGAATAGATCTGGTCTCCTAATTTATCAGATTTTTATTTTAACAAGTCAGGAAGAGAGAATGCTGGATTGGAACAAATGTGACCTTGATTTTTTGAGTCTGGAGTAAAAGTTCTCCAGCAAAGGTTATTATTAAGGGGACCGCAGAATAGCCGAGTCTTTACTTGTCATTTAATGTTTGAGTTAAAACTGATACGAACAATTAAAATAGTAATAGTGTTCAATTAACTCATGGTTCATTGCTCCGTAAATATTAATTGCAGGGAAAATCTGCATATGAAAGCCTAATTTTAATCACAATTAATTGATTCAAAAAAGATATGCAAATCTACCTGCCTGGGTGATCTGAGTCAATGTTAATCGCCTAGCAACTAGAGACCCAGCTACCATTTTTCTGTCACATGTGCAGCAGGACATAGGTCCCAGTAGAGCAGTTCATGTCTGCTGTTAACCAAGGCCATCACTGTCACCTGCATGGGGCTGGGTTCTTGGCAGAACACCTTTGCAGTAACTTCTAGAGCAACGCTTGCTATACCTAAATCAGATGTTTCCTTCTGGGAGGGGGGATGTTACCATCCCCAGGTCCCTAGAGTCAACCTATAGAGGATACCTTCTTGGACCATTTCACAACCAGTAATAAATATTTAGCATCCACTTTCTGCCAGACTTGCAGCTGGATGACGTGACAGAAAAAGATCAAATGTGAACATCAAGTGGAAATTGCAACCTTTGGAGCACCTAATCGAGCTGACTAATGACAATGATCAAGGCTGAGATCGCAGAGTCCGGCTCCTCTACCGGTTGGCTGACAACCAGCTGACACTATTTGATCAAGCATGGGAGATGAGTTAGTTACCGTCCTCACTGCTGTGAAGAAATGCCTGATAAAAGCAACTCCAGGAGAGAGGAGTTGCTTTTGGTTTACAGCTTAAGTATACAGTCTATCATGGTGGGCAAAACAGGAACATGAGGTGGCCACTCACGTTTGATCTTGAGTCAAGAAGCCCCCTTACCCCAGAAATTGTTCCAAGTTTTTGTGAATTCCATCAGGTAATGAATGGAGAAAGGAAAAAAAACGCATGATACAGTCAACTCTCAGTGATTGGATCTACGAGCTGAGGACCAAGCTTGGACCAAGCCCTTGGAGGATGTTTCATAGCCAAATGATAGTAGGTTCATTTTGGCTCTTGGTTTGGGAGTCTGGGAAGTCTTAGCCTGGACTACCAAGAGCCTTTGGCTTAACCCTTGGTGCATGGAAGGAAGGAAGGCAAGAGGACATATGAGAAAATACAGAGTAAAGGGTCACTTTACTCGCAGGGACCCACTGTCATGGTCACTGGTCCAGTCTCATGAAAGTGAGAGCTCATGCTGACATGGACGGCATCGACCCTTTCTCGGGGCCTGGACCGTAATCCCAATGGTTTCCTAATAGGCCTCTCAACGTTGCTACTTGAGGAACGAGTGCTTAGCAAGGGTTTTGGCAGAAATATTTTCAAACCACTGTATTCTTGTAGGTACATTAGGTGAAAGAACAGAGCCATGATAAAACATGGAGGAAGGTGTACTGAGCTACTGTTTTCTCTCACACCAAACAGCATCAAAGTTACAAGAAACAAAGACATAGCAGCCCATCAGAAATAACGTTTGTTCTCTGGCCCTTGGAGTCTCTATGTATCAATTGTTAAATTCTTTAGGATTGTGTATGTGTACACATGTTTATGGGGGTATTTATTCCATATACTCATGTGTGCTCATGTGTGCTTCTACATATAGAGGCCAAACAGTGATGTCAGATGTCCTTCTTGGTAGCTTTGTGTTTTATTTTTTGAGATAGAATCTTCCACTGAAATGGAGGTTACTAGTTCAAGCAGTCAATATGGCCAGTGAGCTCCAGGGGTCCCCTGTCTCTGGCTCCCCAGAAATGGTATTGAATGCAAGCACTGTTGTTCCTGGAATTTGATATGATGCTAGAGATTCACACTCAGGTTCTCACGCTTGTGTGGCAAGGATATTACTGATGGAGTCATCTCCCAAACTGCTAGGTATTTTTTTTTAGTTCACAAGTAAATTATAATTTTTATAAATTAACTATTTTGCTCTTAATTGAAAAAGCCAATCATAGAATCAAGGAAAAAACTGATTTCTGTTCCCAGCACAAATGATAGTTTTTAAAACCTAAATCACAGAGCCCACATTTCTAGTAAGTTTTGTAGGTATAGATCATGCTTAGAAGATGATTTGACGAATATTTCTTTTTGGGCTGGTGAGATGGCTCAGCAGGGAAAGGCACTTGCTCAGAAGCCCAAGGACCTGAGCTTAATCCCGGGACCGATGTCACAGGAGAAGGCAGACTCCCAGCTGTCTTCTCGTGTCTTCATGCTTCCCCTAACACATATGTGTATCTCCCTCACCACTGCCAGAACACATACTTGCAAATAAATAAGAAGTGTAATTAAAAGTGTTTCTTCTCATTGCTCCAGGAAGAATAGACAAAAGCACAGGGCCACATTCGAGGTGTACTACATATTACACACTTTGATTGCGCGCTTGTTATCTTCAAATGCATAGGTAGCTTGTTTTCGTAAGGCTGTCAAAAGAAATTGCCATAATATTTGAAGCATAAATCAATAGAAACATCTTCTCTCGCCTTCCTAGAGGCCAGCAATCTAAAGTCAAGGCATGAGCAGGCCCCTGAGGGCTGTCTCAGCTGTTCCCTTTTCCGTTGTTTTCACGAGGCTTCCTCCCAGGTTCTCTTTGGATCTCAAACACCCTCTCCTCTCCCTTATATAAGTCCTTGTATAGGTCCTTGAATCCACTCTAAAATGATTTTGTCTTGAGACATTTAATTTTATTGGCAAGGACTCAATAACAGGTAGTAGCAATAGCATGTAGGTATACTGTTTTGTTGTAAGCAGATTGGCAACTCACTACACGTGTTTTTGTAATTTGAGATGCATTTTGTTTTAGATCAACACGCCACTGTTTTATGTTCTGAAAAGTCACACCATTTAAAATAATTATATAAATAAAGTTGTTTTGAGTTTCGAAAGAAATAAGGAACCCTATGTTTTAACTGTATTTTTAAAACAATGTACCAAAAATAGATGACATGGGAATTGAAATCAGTTATTCCACAGTCTTCAAATTGTATGTTTCCCTTGATGGAATTAAATTGTCTAGAAAACACAATTAGTAAAATGTCTGTTGAAGAAATACGTTCTGTTCAATGCATTCCCCCATGGCTTGGCACAAAAGAGCATCCTGATTGATGTGAAATCATCTCAATCTTCAATTCTAGCCGTTTTAAAGTTTCATTTCCCTTAAATGTAGAGCTGCATTGTTTTATGAACTAGCAGGAACCAGCAAAGGTTCTGCTTGTAGGGTGAGGGAGGGGATGCTACATCTGTTTCACTTAAGGCTTTCTCAGGCTGGGATCTCCTTTGTGATTGGTGACTGGATCCGTTCAGTGAGACAGATTACATCTTACACCTCCTCCTCAGCAACAGTGGGAAAGTGGACACACACACACACACAGAGAGAGAGAGAGAGAGAGAGAGTCAGGTACTTATCTAGAAATCCATCTGGCAGAATTCAAACCCAGAACATTAGTATTTGAACTGGCTGGTTTGGAACTAACCACAATAGAAGAGGAGGTTTAGGGCTACGGTTTCTTTCCTGATTTCGACACTGCTAATGGTAAACAGCCGTCAGGGAACAGTGTAGTGATTAGTCATCACGTCTGGCATTGATGTCCTAGTCTTCAATGCTTTCTTGAGCCACTTGCTTGTATATGTGTGTCTTAATTTAAAGTGGAGATAGTGGTATCGCATGCCATATCCCATAGAATAAAGATGAAATATGTGATTTCCACATGAAGCCCATGTAACAGGGCCTGCACTCTTGAGAATAGCTGACCGCACCCTATGTCCTAACCAGAGTAAGGCTTCATCCTGAGTTCATCCTGAGAACTTGAAAGCCAGCTCTTTCCCATCTACCTTTACACATGCGACTTTGTTCTTTATCGTGTGTGTGTGTGTGTGTGTGTGTGTGTGTGTGTGTACAGGAACATGTCTGTGTATGGTTGCACAAGTCCCACAATGTGCAGGTGAAGATCAGAAGACCATTTCAGTTGTGGGTCTTCATCTTATACTTCATTAGCGACAAGTCTCTTGTTCACAGTTGCACACTTGCCAGGTCAGCTGATTTGTAATCTTCCGGAGACTCTGTCCCCATATTGTCATAGGCGTACTGGAATTACAGCGCTGTGCTACTGAGTTCAGCTTCACATGGGTTCTGGGAACATGCATTAAATGAAATGCACTCAGAAGAACTGCCCATGAAACCTGAAATTTACTGGTTTTTCTCCCAACAGAAGTAGTTTTGGAAGATACACTAGTGCGCGTTATCCAAACACATTCTTTCTGTCTTTTAGGGCTTCCTTTCGGAGCTCTGCTTCCAACCTGCCTCAGATTTGTCCTTCGAAAACAATTATTTTGATTTTTTTAAAAAAGCTACTTATATTAAAAAATATTTTTAATAGGAGGATTTAAAGGAAAAAGCAAAACCAAGTTAGAATATTTTATGCATGAAAGATGTTTTTTAATTATTACTGACTTGAACTTGATTTGGGGGGCTTATAATCTATTTCTAAATATATCTTATTTAATTTAGCTTGTTCTACAAGACTGTGTTAAAATCAATTGCAGACAAATCTTGTTCCAGTGAAATTTTAATATGTTTTGGTGGTTTTTTTTTTTTTATCAGCTACATTTTTGCAGGAAACTTTTATTTTGTTGCACTTTCTAGTTACTGTCCAAAGTGTGTTCTAATGTGATATTGAATATATGTTATTTCCTGCCTTGAGCTTGTCTAATGTCTTTACTGATACAGGCTATTTACTGCATAGTGTGACCACAAGAAATGGGGTTTGATACAGTAGTATCTCATGAGGAAGCTTTTTGGCTTTGCTACAGCAGACATAAGAGCAACAGAATTTGGTGAGAGCCCAAAGGAGCCGCACAAACCCCCGGTGTCTGTGGGCTCATGGCAGTAGGGGACATGGGTTCACCATCTCTGTGGAGGGCTGGGCTTCACAAGGCAGCATTGGTGGCGGGGCAACTGTAGCTTCTGGAGGATCCCAATTAGAGGCCTGGTCTCCTCCCCTAGCAAGGAGAAAGTGACTGGTAGGTTGTTGTTGAAGGTTTTCACTCAGGAGTCCTGCAAAAATGTAAATCTGAGAGTGGGAGGGCATGGGAGAGTGGATCAGGAATCACATCATAGCAGAGTAAAAATTAAAAGCATAAATACTCCCTGGGAAATCCACGTAGGCATCAGATTGTGCCGCCGTCCCTTCCGGGTGCTAAATCTTAAAACCCGAATACTCAAGAGAGCAATACATCCTTGTAGGTAAACTTGACACGATAAAGCAATGTGTTTGTTTTTGATTTATTTCTGAGAGAAAATAATATACTGAGCCAAATGATGAGGCTTTGTGGTCAACACAAAAGCAGACTATTGCATCTTGACTGTAATAAATGCGAGGCTGCACAATAAAACCATCTACTGGGCCCAGGGGTGGGAGCTACTGGGAACCAGCTGCCGTTGCCAGGAAAGCAGGAAGTGTTCACTTGCTGAGCTGCTCATGAAGTGGAGCGCCTCCCGCTGCAGAGGTGTGCAGCTTCCCCAGAGGTCAGGGGAATTTGTTAGAAAGCAGTTTTATTGGATGAAAAGCCCAGTTTTCCTTTGAGCTTATGACTCTTAATAAAAAATAATACCTAGTTATTTTTTAACAAAGACGTCTGCCTCACCTTAGCTCAAGAGGACTCGTGTTCAGAGGACACTCTCACAGATGGCGTGCAGGAGGACGCGAGGCTCGTAGCTCAACAGGTTGTGCCTCTCTTATGCTCATTTCACAAGCATACGCATAGCCACCCAGTGTCTTTTTTTAATTGAAAATTTATGTTTTAAAACAATACATTCTGATTATGATTTCCCCATTCCAACTCCTCCCACCAACCTAAATCCACACCCTCTCTTGCTCTCTCATTAGAAAACAAACAGGACTCTAGAAAAAGAGATAAAATAAATAAAAATTAAAACAAACAAGCCATAGTAGGACAAAATAAATAAACAGACAGAAAAAAAGAACAAAAGAAAATATACCAGGAGCATACATAGATGCAGAGACACACACATTCACATAGACAGGGTGATGTGAGATTCCCCTCTTTGTTATATGTAATTTTACTATGTTAAGGTTAAAACCTTCCTTTTTATTTAAACAGAAAAGGGGAACTGGGAGGTCCTTCTATATATGTGTTGCTTTTAATGGTTAATGAATAGAGAAACTGCTTTTGGCCAATGACTTAACAGAATATAGCTAGGCTGGAAGAGATATATATAGAGAGAATAGGCAGAGTCAAGGAGATGCCATGTATCCTCCAGAGTAGAAAGACCCAAGCTGCTAGCTGGAACCTTGCTGGTAGGCCATGAGCCTAATAGTAAAATATAAAATAATAGAAATAGGTTAATTTAAGATATAAGAGTAAGCCCGAAATATGCTTAAGCTATTGACCAAACAGTATTGCAAATAATATAGTTTCTGTGTGATTATTTTGGTTCTGGGCAGCCAGGAATGAACAAGCAGCCTCCACCTACAACAGGGAATTCCATAAAAACAGAAAACCAGCCGGGCAGTGGTGGCACACGCCTTTAATCCCAGCACTCAGGAGGCAGAAGCAGGCAGATCTCTGTGAGTTTGAGGCCAGTGTGGTCTGCCGAGTGTGTTCCAGGACAGCCAGGGCTGTTACACAGAGAAACCCTATCTTGAAAAAGAAAGAAAAGAAAGAAAACAGAAAACCAGAAACTATAATATATAAGCAAAAGACCTGAAAGGTTAAAGAATGAAGAAGAAGAAGAAGAAGAAGAAGAAGAAGAAGAAGAAGAAGAAGAAGAAGAAGAAGAAGAAGAGGAGGA